>VDFB02391148.1:0-20403 GCA_007258455.2 Sequoia sempervirens | reverse complement strand
CAATGGATTCCATTCCATAAACACTATATTAAAAATTTTGAATAGGTGTAATTTTCCTGATTTTACTTATTTCCTATTTTTCCTAGTTCTTAGATAGTTTACAAGTTCTTATTCTAGATCAATTTTTTATTTATAATACATAAAATCCTTATTGAATATTTTCTCTATTTTTTAAGCTTTGAGGAGAGAACCTTCTAATGTACATATTTACCTAAGATGCACCTTGTAGGATCCTTTAATTTATATGTATACCCTTTCATATGTTTTAGCATCTAAATTTACTTTACATGTTTGGTTATGAGTTTTGTACATACTTTGAGATGCACGATAATTTTAGAATTCACATGCATCTCAAAGTGGAGAAAAAATGTAATGATGAAATTTGCATACTTAAGCCATTTCACATTTAGTTTTGTTCCCACTCCAAAGAAATATCTTAATACATTTACAAAGTGACAAATGGTTTGATCTCATATAAAATTGTTCTCATTCCCATAGCCTATTAAATATGCATATGCACACACATTTATATATGTTTACAATATCCTAGTATTGTTTACATTCATAAATAAACCTACCTCCATTTATTATTTAGCCACTTCTAGATCTAACTATTTTTCTCCTAGTATATTCTCATGATTATAGGCTTGGCCCCATCCATTTTCATTTAAAATTTAAATTTAAACTTATCAACTAGTTGGGCATTTACCTTCTCATCTTGAGCTAACTAAACATAGATTTGATGCAATTTGATGATATGTTATAGTATTTAAATACATTCAATGCATTGATTTATAATCATCTAAAAAATACTACTCATTCATCCTAAATTATTGGAAGCATTTACTTGCTAAATTTTTTAATTTTGTGCACCCAAATTATTAACAAATATGCATATTATCGCCCTTACTATCTTTGAACTGTGTACAATTTTTGGTATTGATATAGAAGAACTTATATACTTGTGAAAAAATGAGAGAATCCTTTGGCTATTTCTATTTTTATTACAAACTAATTCAATGCAGGAATATGCCTCCTAATTATGAGGTATAGCTAGTCTCCATAACATTCTCCAACATCCTTCAAGTGTGTGCAAAAATGACCATTTAGAGCAAGGTACAACATCCACCAATTCATAGAAAAAAGTGAATATTTCATATATATAGTAGTTGCTAATTCCCTAGTGCATATGTATGAAAATGTGGAAGAAAAAAAACCTTCATGTGAACTACTAAAAAAATAACCTCAAAAGAGCATGGTTTCATGGACTACATAATGATTGTAGGATAACAAACAATTTTTTTTTAGGTTTGTTGAAAATTCCTAAGAAGTTTTTATTAAATGAAATTAAAAGGCATAAATCCTTATTTTAGAATTTTTTTTTAACATCCTCCCCACCTATGGGAGTTTCAAAGCAAGGGACGGAGTTCCATAAAAGAATGATTAAAACTAGACTTTTTTCCATGTTTTTGTTACAAGCACTATGGTAGACATATATGCAAAATTTGGATGTATACACAAAGGACGTGAATTGTCCAAAAAAAATTCTAAAATAAATATGGTTTGATGGGCTTGAATGATCATAGAACAATGCACAAAATGGGTATAATGAAAAGGCCTTGGAATTTTTATGGGAATTCAATTGGTAGGTGCAAGGCCTAAACAAAATAATTTAGAATAGGCTATCAACCTCCATCAAAAAATTTAAAAATGTGTATTAATTTTATTTATTCATAATAATAAGTGTATAGTATTATATGATTTTATCTTTCTTTGTTCATAATATGCTTTCTCTTTAATTTTATAGTGGTTTACTTATAATATATTTAAAATCTTATATTCTTTTGAGATCAATTGGGTTGTTTAATTAGGTTCTATTTTTTAATATTTCTCTATTGCATTTGTTTTAAATCATTCTCTTAACAATGCAACTAAAATAAGAACAATGTTATATATATATTTTTTATGTTTCTTTCCTTCATTATGTGTGTGTGTATTCAAAATTTTGAAGAATACTCAATGTAATTGAAATTGATTACAATTATTACAAGATATGAAAAAATAGGAATTTTCTTAAAAAATTTCAAAACCTTTCAATTGAACTACTTTATGTATAGACAACAATCATCACATTCTATGATACCACATATCATTGGGTAATTTCATTCAAAATCCTTATATCCTCATTAAAAAACACCATTCTATGCATATCCTACAATCATGGAATTCCATGAGACCACAAATTTTTTAGATATTTATCAAACAATTCATGTGCCTTTTGTATTCTCTCACACTTCAAATACATATACTGGGACATTTACATTTACAATATCCAACAAAAAATCACTTTTGATTATTCTTTAATGGATGTCCATATCTTATTTTAAATCTACCATTTTAGTAGGATATTGATAACAATTGTGGAATTAGATTTACACATTTCCCTTGCATTTATTTGAAAGTTTCCAACACCTTAATAAAAAAACCCCATTTTGTGCATATCCTAAAATTATCACAATCCATGAGGCCACACCTCTTTAAGGTATATTGTCAAATAATTTAATTGTTTTGTATCTTCTTCAACATTATTACTCTAAAACTTAATACTATTTTTTTTACAACATATATAATGAGAACCATTACTATTAGAAATGGTAGAAGTTTTGAATGTGATTGGGCTTTCTTTCTAACTTCGATAGGATATTGAACTCTTTGACAAAACTTAGCTCCAAACATAAAAAACAATAATTTTGCTTTGTTTGCACTAATTGAATTAAAATGATAATTATAAATCTAGCTAAATTCTTATGATTAATATATATTGTTGCACTCTTCAATATCTTTATTTTTTATTAATTCGTCAAATATTTTAAATTATTATATGAATGAAATTCTTAAAAACAAAAAATTACAAACATTATAAAATAATTAATAGACACAAATATTTATAATTTTATCCATTACACATGATAATTCGAAAATACAAATATAAAATATTAGATTTCAAAACGTAAATATCTACCCATATCAACTACTTAAATAACATCTTTAAATATTAGACTTCAAAACTGTAAATATTAGACTTCAAAACTGTAAATATTAGACTTCAAACTGTAAATATCTACCCATATCCAGTCTTGGGATGGGTGACCTCAGACGACCAAGCTTCACCTCTGTGAGCATCACCTAGATGCAATGAGTGCTAAGTGGACCATTCGGATATCGAGATGGGTTCTTGTTGAACCACTACTCATGAAACATGGGTCAATGAGTTTGACTCGAAACTACTGCGGTTGAATCCTAATAGCAATATCATAATTTGACACGCTGTGGAAAAATACCTCCTACTTATCAATTGATGAGCTAAAGGGGCTCTATTATGAATGGTTCATAAGGCACAACACTTGCTGAAGGTTTTGCAAGTGGGGTAACAACTCAAGCCCGGCAACCTTGGAGAAAACTCCTTGGTTAAGCTGGCGCTTGAACTAGGCGTCTTGGGATGGGTGACCTCGGAGACCCAGGCTTCACCCTCTGTGAGCATCACCTAGATGCAATGAGTGCTAAGTGGACCATTCGATATCATGAGAGATGGGTTCTTGTTGAACCACTACTCATGAAACATGGGTCAATGAGTTTGACTCGAAACTACACGGTTGAATCCTGATAGCAATATCATAACATCTTTAGACTTTTATAAGCATAAATATAGGGAGAATACACAGCAGTTTGAGCATTGCTATTTTAACAAGAAACTCTTTTGTAAAAGTTTGCATAAGAATCTGCAGCCACCAGATTTTTGACCATTAACAATCCAGGAAAAGCCATTTAAAGAATAATTGATTGAAAAGAAAAAGGAATTTAGATGAGTGGCGATTACATGACCATGGATGTCGGTGTTAAGGGAAAGAGAAAGACGGGGAGCGGAGAAAGAGGCTCCAATTTTTCTAATTTCCCAAAAACATCTTCCTCTTCATCGTTTTCCCTTTTAATCTTTGTGCGAGGTGGTTGCTGAGCCTCCTTTTCAGTATTATTTCTGCGCCTCTTGTTGGACTCCATATGACCACACTCTGAGACCGACACAGCGTAGGCGGAGGCGTTGAGGGGAAAATTGAGCAGAGCCTTGGCCCCTCTCATTTTAAAAGCGGCACGGTCATATGCCACAGCAGCGGCCTCCGCGGTGTCGAAAGTTCCGAGCCAAGTGCGGGCACCATGCCTGGCGGAGTCCCTAATCTCCGCTGCGTATTTCCCCCACGGTCTGCGACGCACTCCTCTGTAATGTCGCTCACACGGAACCGAAATCTTAAGCGACGAACTAACACTCCGTCTGTTACCGCATTTCAATCCCTGTTCCGAATTGTGAGGCAAATGGTCTCCGTCATTGCACGCAATTGCAGTCTCCCCAGAGTCGGGATCTACCACAGCTGAGTGAGTAGTGGATATGGAATCGTCGCCGAGCAAATGTAATGCAATCCGTTGCAGAGCTGAATAATACTCGTCGCTTATCATTTTCAAAGCAACTGGTTTTGAATTATCTGTACTTAGGGTTTGCTATTGACTGGATCTGGCAGATGTACTTGTAGTACCTGCTTATATAGGAGGAGATAAAGAGGGTTTGATCGGGGAAGAAGGGGATAAACATTGGTTTGTACGTAGAAATATTTAAACAATTCATATGAGAAATAGTTTTTGCAACGTTTCATTTAAGATGAATCTCGTTGCCAAAGCGAAATTGAAAAAAAAATTAAAGATTTTCTGAGACGGCTGCAGCCATTGATGACCATATTCGGTGGTGTGACTGTGGGCTATAAATGATGTGGGGTATATCTATAAATAGTATTGTATATATTTGAAGTCTTTTGTCACGTTCCATTCTCGGAAATAAAGATTCTAGGGTATCATATCCTCTCCCTCAATATATATATTGCTCTTTTTACATGTGTACAATTAATGTGGACAAAACTTCCACGTCACATTACAAACGGTTCGGTTTGGTATTTGCAAATAATATATAAAATTTAGATTTATATTTTATATGTTAGTCAAATTGGGAATGAAGAATTTTTCTAATGAAATGCAAGAGTTAATGTGTTTGCTTATCAAATATAAATATAGAGATATTAAACAATAAATTTTGTATTCAAAGGTAATTTGAATCAAACGAATTAGACGAAATTTAAGTTCTAATTAGTTTTTTACTAAATTATAATTTATTTGTTATTATAATATATAAATTTATTATGTGTCTACATTTTCGATAATCAATATATGTTATTTGAATTTTGGGTTGATTTCTCGATAAAGGTGAAAAGTTGCTCCAGGGTCCAGAAAGGCTCTAGGATGCAAGAAAGATTTCAAAATGCAAAAAAAAATGCAAAATAAGGTTTCGATTGGAAAAATTGGTGAAAATGATGATAAACCCTAGCTTGAAGGTTAAATTAGGGCAAAAAACCCTAATTTTCTAGTATAAATAAGCCAAGAAAGGTCACTTTCAATTCATTTGTGAATTCACACCTTAGAGAATTCTTATTGTTTTGAGCTCTGACCTTCTGAAAAAATCACGCGACGAGAACTCCCTCAACACATTTCTGACTGGGTTCGAGAGTACCAGCGGCTTCTAGGTGCAAGACCACCAATATGTAACTCAAAACTTGATTTGAAATTTAACTTTTTGATGCATTTATTGCTTTTTGAAATTGAAACTTTAGCGATGTCGCTATATAGTGATGCTAAAATTAGAATCGATGACGCTAAAATGAATTTTAGTGACACATATGTGTATTGCGATGTAGCTCACAATTTAGAATTAGGGTTTCCAATTTTAAATTGTGACGCATATGTTTATAGCGACACACTTCCTGATTTGAAAATTAGGGTTAGGGTTTCCAAAGTTTAAATCATGACACATATGTATCTAGCGATGCGATTTTTTATTTGCAATTTGAATGCCTTTGGGCGTCACAATTTGGAATTTGAAATATAATGACGCTATTGTCATTTTGGAGCTAAAAATTCCAAATTGAGTGAAATTTGTTTTTCCAGATTTTGATGTTGTGCGCTTTGTGAGTGCAAGAGGTCATTCCACCCTTGATGTCTTATGAGCACCAACCCACAATATTGGAGATGCTTGGCGATTTATCTGGCTATGATGACTGTGCTCTATGAGTGATGACACAATGAGACTTCATTGTTCCACCTTCCCATAGGCAAGGGGATAGTGACCTTAGAGGATGTATGGTGGATCTTGCATTTGTTGATACATGGCGAGCATGTGATTTACAATGTCAACACCAGATACAATGCCTACCACAAGTTGATGGAGATTGAGGACCTTGTTTTAGTCACTTCTCATATAGACCTCGAGATGTATAGAGGTCGAGTGCCCACATTCTGATTGATCATTACAACTATTATCTCTAGCTTAGTTGCAATTGACTGATGAATCAGCGGATTCAACCCTAGATGGTGCTTGGCATGGCATAGGATGCTCTATAGGACATTATTTGCATGGAGGCCAGTGATGTTGGCCTCGTTGTATCATGATATGCACAAATTTGTGTACTGTGACGGTAGAGATATTGGTGGAGGGGCTACCTTGCTTCATATTTGGGGTTGGGAGCATATTGCAGTGCTCCAACCAATTGTGCAGATGGCCAATATTGAGCTAGATGACCCTATGGTTTGGCGTTACAGGGGAACCATCACTCTACAACATATAGGGTAGCTTGGGCTCCCGTACTAGCATCGGGCACTAGATGATATGATAGTTTTTAGATGGTGACCTTGGCTACAAATGCCAATGTGGTATGATGATACACAAAAACTCTTCTTTGCTAGACATACCCGATATATGCAAGGTCGGGAGCACACGATCATAGAGCAGTATCTTCTAGAAAGGGTGGCATGATAGTTTGGTGAGCAGTAGGATAGGCTAGATGATGCCTACAAAGCTATATTTGCGAGATCAACTCGACTATATTTGCGAGATCAACTCGAGAGGTTCCCACATGGGGGCCTATGATCCCAATTCTAGAGGTGTTTGAGGGTTTTCAACAATTGGTGGCACAACCATGGGCTTACGATCAGGGTCAGGCATATGCATAGACAACGCCTGCATATGATGCATGGTTTACACCCCCTCACTGGTTGATAGATCCAATGGGTGCTCCTCCACGAGGGAGACCAAGAGGGAGGGGAGCAGGCAGGGGCAAAGACAAGGGACAAGATGGCTAGGATGGCCAAGATGGGTAGATTCTAGGGGTTCCACCAGTGGGACAACAACCTCATCAACAACCTCCTGTTTAGTAACAACCAGTGCAGCAACAACCTGTGCAACAGTAGCCAATTCAGCCACCACCACTGGATCCCTGAGACATACAAATTCAATAGCTACAACAACAAGTGCAAGTTCTCACAGGTGAGTGAGATCAGGCCTACCAGTATATTTTGGCAGTCATTGTTGAGTGGGACCAGGCTAGATAGTAGGTTGTGGTGATTACAACAGAGAGAGATTAGGAATGATAGTAGGTACAAGCTGTGACTACCAAGAGAGATCAGGAGATTGGTCACCACTAGCAGTTGGAGGTGATGACAACAGCTACACAGGATAGGACTGTATCTGCCAAGCTATACTGAGAGGTAGTGACTGAGGCAACCTATTACAGGATGCACTATCACCGAGATGTTCTGGAGCACCACTTAGATAGCTTGAATACTTATAGAGGAGTGATGCACGGACCAGGGCTAAGGATCATCCAGAGAGATAGGTCGAAGAGGGGAGCAACCATCTAGGCTAGCTCGATTTGTATAGACACTTTTTGATATTATTGTCTGATTCTTTCATACAGATATACATTCATGGGCTCCTTTTTGATAGCCTCGTGGATATATTTGTATTTATGATCGATATACATACACTGACCCAAATATTTTACCATGACATTCATTTTTTGATATATATATATATATATATGATATGGATACAAATTCGATATGATGTGTTCATCTTATTTCATGCTTATAATTGTATGGATGCACTTTATTTATGCTTATGTTATATGTGATGATACATGAGATGTAATGATATGGATGGATGCAATGTTTTATTCTTTTTCATTATATTTTTTGTGACATTTTATGTGATGGATGATATGATATGCAGATGTTATGCTATGATTATGTATGCAAATGTTATGGATAAATGCTTTTTTATGTATTTTCTATGTATTTTTATGAGATGATCATGTATGCATATGGATGTATGGATGGATCATGTAGATATTTATGTTGATGATATGATAATGCAATGTATGTTTATGATATGTGATGCAATGATTTAAGATGTTTAGAATAATAAATCTATATTATTCATCACAACTCAAATGATAATGATGATGCAATATGTATGATGTGATATGCAATGATTATGTTGATGTTTTATGCATGCTGATGATTTGTGGATGCAGGATGGATGCATTGATAATGTTTATGGTTGACTATCATGATACCATGTTAGCGCAGAGAGAAGATAGAAGAAACAAGATGGTTTGACCATTGGTTTCGACAATTTGTTTAAAAGATCCAACAAGTCTATGATCCACCGGGACTTTATTAGAGATGGTGATGATAAATGCATGATGATGATGAATGCAAGATGATGATTTTCTCATATCTTGGGATTTGGATTTCATGTTGTTCCTTATTGTTTGATATAACACATAGACATGATGCATGAGGTATTGCTAACCAAGATGATGTTGTATCTAGTGTAATGGATTTGACTCTACAAACAAATAGGATAGTTATTGGTATTTGCAAATAATATATAAAATTTAGATTTATATTTTATATGTTAGTCAAATTGGGAATGAAGAATTTTTCAAATGAAATGCAAGAGTTAATGTGTTTGCTTATCAAATATAAATATAGAGATATTAAACAATAAATTTTGTATTCAAAGGTAATTTGAATCAAACGAATTAGACGAAATTTAAGTTCTAATTAGTTTTTTACTAAATTATAATTTATTTGTTATTATAATATATAAATTTATTATGTGTCTACATTTTCATAATCAATATATGTTTTAAAAATTATAATTTGATTTAATATATATAATTAAATATTTAGAAAAATATTAAAAATATATAATTTTTTAATATAGCTGATCATGTTTTTCCAACTCTTTTTCATTTCTTAAATTATATCCATCATTCACCTTCTTAGAGTTTATATATAAGCTATCATGATATTTAGTTTAAAGACATATATCTTGATGCATAAGAGAAGAGCCTATTTGCATGTTTTGTAGCATTGCATCCAATTCTGAGATGAACTTAATCAAAACACCATTTAATATTGGTCTCGTAATTCTTATCCTAAGTGTATAGGGATTGAATCACATATTTTTTTATTTTTTTATCAATATAGGCTTACTACCTCAAACTTCACTATAAAAAGGTGGAAAAATCATTGGAGATGGACAACAAACAAGTGGAGCAAGACAATTTAGTAATTCAAAGAACAAAAAATATAGAATATCAATTTGAGAAAGTTCATGTTTTTAAGTTGAACTCTTATTAAGTACATGGTCTGTGTTCTAATCAAAGGCTAAGGTTTAGATTGGATTGTAATCCCTAATGATAAAATCTACTAATTTATTTCAAATTGCAAATTAATAAATATATTTTTTAGTTAGCTTTCACATTGTTAAATGTTAATTAAATTTCATTATGCATTCTTGAGGAGTTTTTGTGTTAAGATTGCATGATGGGATAACCTTTTATTAGACCTTCATCCATAATTGATTTAAGGATTAAAGTCTAGCAATGTACCAAATAAAAAATAGTATTATGATCACCATTTACAATGACATTAAAAGTAGGTGTAAAACAAGGAATAAAAAGATAATATATATACACTTTTATCATTTACATTTACCAAGTTGAAATTGTGAGATTAAAAAAAATAAAGTCTTAGATTAAATATATTTACTTATTAAATAAACAATTTATTTTATGAAAGAAAATTTGAGTCAAACATAATTAAAAATAAATAATTTATTAATAATATTTTAAGAAAATCATCAAATGAACTATTATTAAAGTTTAATTTTTTAAATAACTTACAATTTATGAATTTTATCTAGAAACGTGTATTGAAACTTAATTTTAAGGATTTTGGATAAGTTGTAAGGAACGTTGAATTTTACATCATTGATGGTTATTTTTTTATTTTCACATATTCCTCACACTTTAAAGTATTTATATGAAATTTAGGTTTAGGGAATTGGTTTAAATCACTATGATACTACATCTTAAGGTTAACCGGCCAAATTTATTTATTCAATATTATAATAGTACATAATTTAATTACCATGAGAGATTCAAATATAGAATGAATTAACGATGATACTTGGTAGAGTTATGGGTTTACATGGATGCCTAGTAGGGGCATGAGTGGCTTAAGGCTGCAGTGCATGTTGCCCTATCAAGCCTATGTGGGTGTGGATCAATAAATAAGGTTTTTGGATGGCTATGACCTGTATTTTTTATTCTTGTGGCTACAAATAGGGTTTAGATCATGCAATGAGTGTGGGGTCTTTCACTCCTTGGTAATCTTTGGGGAGGGTTTTATTTATTTTTATTGATCAATGATCTGTGGTGGGTGACCATCATCATGGTGGCTAGTGGGGGTTTGGTATGTGGTCAACATTAATGATTATTCTACTTCAAATCATGAAAATGTTTTCAACTTTCTACTATATGCAACTCACAACTCCTTGATTAATTCTCTTTTAGGGGTTCACCTAAAATATAATGGATGTTTGGAGAAAATTATAGATCGACCTATTTTGGTCATTAATATGGATTCCTTGGTTGAAGATGCTTGGTATTTACTGGAGCATGTGCTTATTTATAAATTTGAGGGACTGCTTATTTTTATGCCCTTCTTGGAGAATTGGGTAAGGAAGAACTCAAATCCTCAAGGTGATTTAGAAATCATTTTGGCAGCTAACAAATAATTGTTTATGGTGTTTACTCAAATGGTTGATCAAAATAAAGATTTTGAAGGAGGCCCTTATTTCCATAATCAATTAGGTTTTTATTCATTAAACCAAAACATGTTGGATTCGACCTAGTGGAGGAGATTCCTTAAAAGATCCTAGTATGGGTTTATTTTCCCCAACTCAAAATGGATAAATATAGAGGATAGACATCTTAGAATTGATTTTTGTAATTATTAGGAAACCCTTGGGTCCCTATAGGCATTTGAACCACAGATAGAAAGATTGCTACTTTTTCTCACATTTGTGTGGAAGTCAATTTGAACATACCCACTCACTAATTCTTCAAATATTTTTTTAGGTAACATGAAATGGATACAACATATTGACTATATGAAGCTTTGAATTTTTCTTTCATGAGTATCATGAATATGATCACCTTCAGAGGAATTGCACAAAATTGATTCCCCAATCTTGCTCTCCCACGTCAGAGTTTCATACTCCTAATCTCAAAGTGAAAGATAAAAGCCCCATCCATTTTGAGGTGTCAGATACAAATGGATTTATACCTATGAAGAATCATTCTATGTCAAAGCAAGGTAGTCATCAAAATAAAATTGTTGTCAAAGGGTTCTATTACAATAGAATTTTTATGTTAGAATCTTTTGAGGATTCGTACTTATGGAGTAGGATACTAAAAGGGTTAGTTAGGGTATGCATTTTCAAGACCTTGATATTATATCTTCTCCAAATCCTTCTTTATATTTGCATGGGTCCTTTCAAGAAAGGTAGATTCATAATTATTTCAAATGTCTCAAGGGGTAACAAAGAGTTGCAAGAAGTTGTAGAGATTCATACCTTATGTGTTGACTCTAGTGCTATGTAAAATGTTCAAATAGTTTGAAATGGGGAGGACGGTTTTTAGATACCTTGTAGGATCTTGATACTAGAGAAGATGGTAAGAAAAAAGATCCTATTGTGTTGGGTCTTCATAAAAAAATTATTAAGAAGAGTGGTATTGGAAAAGTGCCCAAAGAGGGAAGGAAGAAGAATCATTAAAACATGAAGTTGATAGGAGAATATTTGGTGGAATGTAGGGTTGTCAAGACTCTTGAATCCCATTTTTCTAATCACCCAAAATAACAATGATCTCTTGGAATACAAAGGGCTTAGGTAGCATCGCTTGACAAAAGGCTTCTCAAGATTTGATTCAAGAAAACAAACTTGATGTTGTGTTCATTAAGGAAACAAAGTTGTCAATTAAGTATATGGCTTATATAGTAGCAAAGATTTGGAGAGGAGGACAATGTAATGTATTGGTGCCTAGGGTTCTTCAAGAGGTTAGGCTTGTTTTTGGGACCCTTGTAGCATTACTTTGTCTTGGTGGGGTGTGCAACAATTATTCACTCTTGTTGGTTTCCTCATGATTTGACTTTGGGGCTTCTATTCTAGTCACTAATTTGTATGCTCACATAGATCTTCCAGGCAAGTTCTTTCTTTCTTCTCATATTAGATGAGTTCAATCTATGAAGTTTTTATTTCCTTCAACTCTAGCTAGTAATTTTAATGCAATTTCTATTCTAGATGAAAAACATGGGGGTTTAGGGTGGTTGGGTGTAACTTATGCTCTATTTAGGGATCACATATTAAATTTCAATTTGGTTGGTATGAAGCCAAGAAATAGAATTTTTACTTGGAATAATCAAAGGTGTGGAGTAGATTCTATTTTAGAAAGGCTTAACAGGTTCATTGTATTTGAATTTTGGCTTGGTGACATATGGACCTCTCTTTCTAAGAATCTAAGGTCCGGAAAGGATTAGACCACTAGCCTATTTTTTTCTTCTCCATGGTTTTTCATATCCAAAAGAATCCCCTTCCAAGTTTCAAGTTATGCGGCTTTGAGATAATGAGTTGTATAAGCTCGTGGAAGAATAGTGGATGGAGGGAAAGCCATGATATGAAACAACCATGTAATATTTTTTTAAACATATTCAATTTGTGAAGTATAGGTCAAAGAAATGGATCAACACCACCTTCACTAATATTTTTTAAATTAAATAACACCTTCAAGCTTGTTTGGAGAAATTAACTTTTCATATTAAAGAGGAGGGAATGACTAAGAATATCTCAAGGGTTGAATCCAATCTCACTGATGAATTAGCTAAATGTGAACATCAAGAAGATAATTTTTGGAAATAAAATTTTTGGATAGATTGGCTACAAGTGAGGGATGTAAATAACTCTTTTTTCTTTAAATTGGTCAAGGAGCATAAATTTACAAATTTTATTTCCACTCTCACCTAGGCTCAATGGGATCTTATTTCTTCATTCCATGACATTTTGAATGAAAATGTTAGGAATTTTTTCTTCCTATTTAATGAGAAAGGGCTACATGATGAAGATAATGAGAGACTTATTCTTGATTGTATATGAAACATAGAAAAATGAGGTAAGGTTCACTACACATAGGGTTTTATACTAAATTTGGAAATTTTCACCAAACTTACCATAAATGGAAAGGGAAAAATGAGTGTAATGAACCCACATGTTCTTCTATTTCATTCAAGAAATGAGATCCCTCAAGTTAAAATCCACTTTCAACCCTTAGGTGAGTGAATTCTTTGAGGAATCTTACAATTTCCCTTTTTGTGTTAGGATGGCAGTCTAGGTCAAAAAACACTTTGGGGAGAAAGATTAAAAATAGCAAACAAACTTCAAAATGCAATCTACAAAGTGCATCTAACAGATTAAGCTCAATTCTAATGGAACCAGAAACTAAAATGCAAATCCGAGAATGGGAAAGTGATGTGTACCAGTCACCGAAAATACTTTTTCAAAGCAAACCGAGGACTCATTCGCCCTATGGAAAATGGGTCCTAGCTAAGGCTCTATAAAAATGGTTTTTGGGTTCTCTTCCTCTATGTTTGCGCTCCTAGATCCCCAATTTTCATGGTCAAAAAGTAAAAAATAAATCCTATAGGCCAGTTTCCATGAAATTGAAAGAATGATGACAACAAATGCAACTTTGACAACTTTGCAATTTTTCTCTCCAAGAGATCTTCAACCTAAAATTTGCAAACACAAATCAAGAGGGAAAAATGTTTTGTTGGTGAATTGGCTTTTTCCTTGGTCAAACCCTATTTTGTTAATTAAACCTTGTAATGAAATAATGATGAATGAACAAGCCTATGTCACAACTCACCAAACCTTTGAATACACCTTGGAATGTAGATCTACAACTTGCATGAAATGGCTTCAATTGATGTGGATCTTGATCATAAAACTTGACTTGAAACAATTCCTTTGAATGCTTGAATGGATCTTGAACACTACATCAACATATTAGCTCAAATAACATGCATGATGCAAGAAGAATTTGACATGATAATAAGATCTTGAATGATGCAATAATTCTTCACTAAATCTTGCCTTGAATTCCTTGAAAATGCTCTTGAAATGCTCTCTTGATCATCAACTTCACTTTAGGAATGCTTGCATGAAAATTCTAGGATGAAACTTAGTGAAATGACCTCTTATTTATACATAAGTTAACATTAATTCCCAAAATTCAAATAACACAAGCCGACATGTGAATATACATTTGAAATAATTGAAACACCACCAAAAACATAATTTAAATTAGGGTCCTATGTCTAAGTGAGGACCCACTCGCCCTTGGGCGAGTGGGTCCTAGGTAAGTGGGTGAATGGGTCCTATGTCACTTACCTAGGACACACATTCTCTAATGTTAAGTGTTATGTTATGGCATTAATGAATGCCAGGTTTTCCTCTTCAAAAATTGCAATTAATTATGCTTGGATTTTAACTAAGGGAACCAATTAAGGCCAATTAACCTCACTTAATTAATAAAGCCCTAGATAAGTTTGGAAGTGTAAAGGTACACCTTACAACACCATAAATAAGGTGAAATTAAGTCCATTTTATTTAATAAGGCCATAAACTTAATGTGAATATGTAAAACATATTACAACACTAAATTAAGACATCATTTAGCTCATTTTATTATCATTATTTCCCAAATTAAGTGTGAAAAAGGGATATTTTTCATACACTACAATAGGTCATATACAAAACAACTAAATAGAAATATCAAAACATGATTAGGCCATCAACAATCATACCTACTCATGATAAACCTCCAAGATTTCTCACTAAGTTCATAGCATAATAGATGCTATAAAATGTTCTATAAGACTTCAAATTAAAAAAATGGAAGCAAGCTTATACATACAACAAATGATAAGAATATAAATCCCTTTAAGTTTAATCCCCTTAAACTTATGCTTTACATGCATGTGTGCAACTTCAAATATCCACTAATGTAACTATCTACTAAGACTAGAACCTAATCTATTCCTACACTACTAAGTAAAAAGAGATATATTTAATTAAAAATATATATTTGATCCTTAACCACTATGATCAATGCCTACCCAATCAATAATAGAGTTGTGATCTACAAGGGGAATTAAGAGTGCAAGTATGAATGAACACTATATGTAGACTTGAGTATTCATACAAATCACTATAGTAAAAAAATCAAATACATAAATTGTTTAATTCAAATTTCCATGATCAGTTAGAAGAAATTTGATTTAAATCAAGGAGGAGATTACTATAATTTTTAACAATATTTTATCAAATTTTCAACTTTAATTGTCCCTTAATATAATCAAACCGACAAATACAACTAAAAAAATTTGATGGTACACTTAAAAAAAATTCACCAAAATATTAATATTAATATTAATCATGAAATCAAACCATTGAATTCCGCTTTGTCAATAGCAAATATTTCAAAATTTAGTTATCCAAGGAAGCCATGACATAAAAATTGGATGCAAGATTTTTGTGAATTTGGGTTAAATATGCGTCTAGTCAGCTTTTGGATTAAAAAAAGACATTAGGGGTTGAGTGAATAGAGCTTCGTGAGCATTTGAATTTTTTACGAAATGAGGTTATGAGGTATCACGGGGATAACACGTGTATACACCAAAGTGAGACTTGGTCATATACTCCTACGTATGTAGGGTTTGAGTGCATACCAAGTGCCAAGTCAAACTCGTTTTTAGACACGAGGAAGAAAATAAACAGAGTCAACTAGTTGTTTGAAGTCTAGAACTAAGTGTTTAAGACTCAAAAGATGTGTTCATGACAATATAGTTGGGGTTAATATGAGGACAAAGTCCATGTTAGACAAATGGAGGTGGGTGCTTAGAAGGAAGGCCCAAGGTTTAATTAATAGATTTGAATTTTTTATTCAGACAAATTTTGATGAAGATTTTGGGTTTAAAAGATCATAGATTTGAAACCTTGAAAATTTAAGTGTAAGGGTCTACACAAATCAAAAATTTTAATCTTTTAAGTATAATGTTATACTAGTTTCTATGTGTATTATAATATTGAGGTATTGATTCTAAATTTAAAAGTTTTTCTACTAAATTATATTGGATAGTCAAGTTTGAATCTCTATGAATATTAAGATTCTCTTTTAGGTGGTTGTGAGTGATCAAGCAAGATTTGGTCTATAACAATATGGGGTCCACAAAACATTTATGCATGAAATGAGTTAAACCTAGACTTAAAAAACCTTGAGAATTCTATCACTATGAAATAAAAGAGCTCAAGTCTAAATAGACCTAGATGCAGAGTACAACCAAAAAATGAATGCATACCATTGTTCAACATTATTTACATACTCGCCTAGGTCTAGATTTAAATTTTAAAGAAGAATATATGATCATGGGAGAATAATAAAATAGGAATTAACATGCAAACCTAAGATATTTAATCAAACTACTAAGACAAAATGAAGCTTGGATTTGAAAATTGACATAATGGTCATAGAAAGCCTAACTCACTAAGATTTATTCACTATAAGAGTACTAAACAATGAAAAATACAAGTAGGAAAAGCTAACCTCATTAGCATATGTAATCAATTTAAGGGGGACCGTTATATTGATGGATAAATGGGTAGATCCTAATGTTGGTGCAAAAGAGGTGTTTTACCTTGCTAGATCATTACCTAGGTCCTTTTCATATCTTATCACTTAAGTTTACTTAAGGAACACATAGGATTTATATCACTTCATATCTCATATCATAAGATTAAGGCACTTGTCATAATCTTATGATAGATCATATGTCTCACCTTGACCTATATAACAAAATGGTTCCATTTGTAATCTCAATCAACCTACTATCATTGTATATATAATTTGTATTTATTGATATGAATACAATTTATTCTTGTCATATTGATCTTGTCATTTCATTGTACTTTTCATTAGACCTCTAGATCTTTGGTGGCTATCTCCATAGCCAACTCTTACACCTAAGAGAAAAAAATATGACTATATGATTTTGCAAATTTTGTGTATAGATTCAAATGTAGGAAGTAGTTGGGATGCATGCATATTATAAGCACATAATAATATGAAATATTTGACTATATAGAAAAATGTTAAAATATAAAAGAATAGCACAAGTAGTCTTAATGATCCCCAAATTAGACTAGATTTAAACCAAGATATATTAGGCTTTATTATATTAGATTGTGTGTGCTCGTGCATTAATTTACTCCTTTCTATGTTTGTAATGATTAACATCATGGAAAATAAAATAAAGAAAATTAAAAATGATTGGCCCCACACACATGCTAGAGCATTGCTTCATTGCTAGTCTAGTTTCGATAGTCTAAACAGAGTTCTCTATAATCTCATCCAAGGCATCAATCTATTATTGTTTGAGCATCATTGAGTAGAGGTACCTAAATTGCCCAAGTAAATTCATATTTCATATTTTTTTTTTTTTTTGGTATTAATTTCACCTTTTTTATTTTGATAATTTTATTAATTTCTTTTATTATTTTCTTCTTGATTATCTTGCATGCTCAATTATCAAGCATTAATGATGCATTCAAAGACCAAGACCCCGATTTGAAGTGTTGATCTTCGCAGCATCCACACCAATTCTTCTTCAATCCATTGAAAAATAATTCTCAAAGGGAAATAAAGAAGACCCAAAAAGTTTTAACTTGTAAATCATCAAGTATACATATAAGTGAAAATAAAATTGTTGACATACCACTTTTCATAATCAAATTTGAATATGTAAACATCTTCTATTTTCTCTAAAAAATTATCCATAAAGAGCTCCCACCATCTAGAGGAATAAAAGTGGGTCTAAATTTATCTACCTATGCATCCATGCTAAAAATCAAGCTGAAATCCCAAAAAAATCATTTATGAATGTTGGAACTATGTTGTAGACAACCTTGTGACAAACCACTTTTTAAAAAATATATTGATCCTACAAATGAAATTATTTTCTTCTAAAAACTTGTACAATGAAAGCTCCCATATTAATCTAAGGAATATATTCCCACTATGTTTTTTCTACCATCAATACCATACTAATTTTTTGAGCCAAAATCTCAAAAAGTTCATTTATGAGCATTGGTTCAAGCCCTTTCTACAACTCATTTTGAAATTTTCTTTCTTCTATGGCTGGGCAATTCAATTCCTCATTTCTAGAGCTGCAAACTAAGAAATGAAATCACTCAAATATACTTTTAAAGCCCCCTGTAAACCACTACCTCTATTCTGTAAAAAGATGCATGCATGGATGCAACTCCCTACTACATGTAACCTCTAGTGCCCAATTAATTTTTCTTTTGCACATGCGTGTTAAAATTATCTTCCAATCCATTATTTGATATTTCAAAATATAATTTTTCCAACTTGGGCATTGGGTTTTCTTTCAATTTACATATTTTGGAAATTTAAGCACATTAAATGTGCAACCAACAATTCAACCAAATTACAAACTTTGATCCAAATAATAAAATAATGGTCACAACAATTTGGCCCCAATTTTCACCCAAATATAATATTTAAACATTAATCTACCCAACCTATTTAATAAATATTTTTTTTATGCCTAGAGTGTGCCTAAATCTAGTGCCTACTAGCAACAAGAAACCACAAAAAAAAAAGAAAAATTAAAATAAAATGTTTTTGGGGATGTAGGATTGCCTGGTATTCCTAGATGCTCCTCATCAAACCCCTAGGTAAGAAAATTTTCATGAGTTAGAACTCATGAACATTTGAAGATCATGTGTTTGTCCTTCCACCATCTTTCTTCCTTATCAACCTATTTCTTCTTCACCCTGCTCTGAATTTTCCTATCTTCCTTCCTTTCATATTTCCTCTCTTTCTTCCTCTCATGAAATTAATCTCAATATAACTCAAATTCCTCCATGATTCATCTTCCAACTTTATTTCATCATCTTGATGCTAGTTCAACATTTAACTTGTTATTGTTGCACCTTACCAATTTTCTACTTCACATTCTTTGACAATTTCATTCAAAAAAAATCAACATTATTCACCATCTTTAAAAAATGTAGAAAAATACCTCATTACCTCTGTTTTCTTCCCCTTTTCTATTGTTGCAATATATTTTTCAATTTTCTCATCTTCAATCATTACACATAAATCAAATTCATCAAAAAAATTATAAAATTTATATTTTACCTCATCATCCACTATTGCAACCTCCTCTTCTATGCATTCAACCTTCTTATATTCCACTTTAATGCCTTCAAAGAAGAATATATTAGCTGCAACCTCTTTCTTTTATCATTTTCATCTATCATTTTTCCCTCAAACAATTTTTCTAATTTCCTTATCTCCTCTTTCAATATGAGATTGTCTTCTTCTTCATCAATCTCTTTATCAAATTTAGGACTATCCAAGTCCATTTTCTGAATTGTTGCAACTTCATCCACAACTCTATCAATAATATCATTTCCTCCCCCTTTCACATCCACAAATTCATTAATCTCTTTAACATCAAATCCTCTTTCAAAAATATCATAAAAATGACCTTTTACTGTGTGTTTCCTTGTTTCTCTACTACTGCCCCAACCTTTTCTTCTTCATTTTTTGTTGCATTCTTGTTCTTTTCTTCTTCCATCTCCTCCCTTGCACCCAACTGCTTCATTTTCTTCAATATATTTATGTTTTTCCACGAACCAATTGTTGCCCCAACTTAAAAATTATCTTCTCCAAAACTTTCCTTTACCTTTTTTGCATACAAATCAACATTAATAATTTCTTTGCAAAACTCAAAAAGAGATAATACCTCTATTTTTGTTGCTACAACTTTATTTTTCTTCTTTTTTATGTCTTCAACAAGATGCATATCAATTGCTACCTCTTTATTTCCCCATTCTTTCTTTGTGCTTCTCTTCTCTTATTCATTTCTTGCAACTACAAATGTGTGGGCTACATCCACATGCCTTTCTCTCCATACTCTTTCCACCAAAGGGTTGCAACACTGCACTTAAACATTCTTCTTTTTGCTGTCCTCTTT
>VDFB02391147.1:0-33036 GCA_007258455.2 Sequoia sempervirens | reverse complement strand
ACCAACAGGCTTGATCGGCTCATGCTTTGGAACATAATTTCCAGCTTTCGATGCCAGATCTGCAACAGGCTTGGGTATGGGATTTTCTTTTCGAGCCCATGATACTTCCCCATCACATAGGGATTCACTCTCCTCCAAAACAATCTGTAGAGAAATTTCAGACCTTCCCTCATCTGGTTCCTCTACCCCTTCTTCCTCTCTTGCTCTTTTTCTCCTTTTGGATCACTGCCTTATTCTACGTTTATTGCTCTTCTTCAAATTGTCATACTCCTCATGATAAATAATATCAACAGTCTTTGTGCATGACACTTTCGTCTTCTGTGTTGCCTAATCTTCTACTTGAGGTGCTCTATCTTCAAACTAGTACTTGTCATCAGCAGCCCCACTAACTCCTCTTCTGCAATCACTACCAGATTCCAACATGCCTATGAAATCCTCCATAACAAATTCAGTTTTAGCATCTAATTCATCCAGAAACTTCATTCGAGTAGCCCCGAAATCAAATGATGGTGAATCTTCAGTAGGATGAACAACTTCATCATAAAATTCTCTAGAGCCACTGGACCAAGACATGAGAGCTTGGGCCCAATCATCCAAAGCTGCTACATCCATTTTTGAAAATTCTTTAGCTTTTCCACCAAAGCTCTGATACCAGTTGTAAATTATAAAACGAACAGAGAAATAGAATAAAAATAGAAATTAAAGATCAAAATCAGAGACACGGATTTATAGTGGTTCGACAATTGCCTACATCCACTCTCAAGCAAGGAATCACTCTTATTAATCAATCAACAATGATACAATACATGATTTGCCACATATTTATACAAAGTTGGGAGAATACTAACAGTCATGTGGCCATTGGGCTTCACATCCCAACACTGTGATTCTCATAAAATACACTGCATAAAACATACTGTATAAAGTGATGATGTATGTCAGAAAATAAAAGATTTCTAGTTTGGATATATAAAAATTTGAAGATTAAGAAGTTTGATCTTTGAAAAAATGTTGAAATGCTTTATTTAGGGATTTATAAGATAATTTAAGTATATAGCAATGTTAACTATTGTAGTCCCATATCAATATCATGTAAGCAGAAATCAACAAAAAATCATGATTAATTATTGAAATGACAGGTTTGCTACAATTTACCCCCAAGAAACTATGAATTTATAGAAAATTCTTCCAACAATTTTCTCAATTTTTTTTATTAGTAATAAAAAATCTCATGATTTATTAACTCAGAACTCATGAAGTCACATATTTCACTGATTTTTAACCATTTATAATTGTGTCTAGCTTTGGTAGACAAATTTTCATTCTATAAATGTGTTAAAAAATCAGAAACAATAGATTGCAAAAGATAGTTTCATTTTATGATTGATTTTACCACTTTCTAGTTGGTTGATATTCCTTTGTTCCTCTAACTCATCTACATTATTTTCCATTCCCTCTACCTATTCCCTTGCATATCAAAAGTTGAAAATCTAAGACAATATTGTGATAATTTCATTTAACTCATCTACATTATTTTTCATAACCAGACAAACATAATATTTTGTGTTTCTTTTAAATTTTTTAAAAATTAATTAACAAGGAATAATTTTGGCTCCTACCCGTACTCCTCTACCATTCGTGCACGAACCGATCGTGTGTTGTAGATAGGTTGTATTTGACAAGATTTTTTGGTTTACGATGCCCAATAAATATTTTTACCGTGTTTTTTAAGTTTACCATTCGTCATTTTTTTGTTAATTTGCCCACAGCTATTGGTTTTCACTCTTCCCACTGGTATTGCCCTTACACTTTACAATTTAGCGAGCTACACCCTAAAAATTAGGTTTATACGAAAGTTTTACAATATGTTTAATAAAATGAAAATAATTAATATATTAAGTATATTTTATGTAAATTATATTTTTAACAAAACTATTAAATATAATACTTTTAATAATTTTATATATGTATTTAATAGTTTTGTTAAAAAATACAATATATAATAAAAATTAGTATAATTATATTGTTTATAAAATAAATTATTATATAAAATATACATTATATATTAATTGTGTTAATATATACTTAATTACGATAAACCAAAATTAATGGATAAGAATATAATTATATATATTAGGATTTTAATGAATAATATTAAAATCATTTTAAGGCTGAAACCAATTTAAGATATATATTACTAGCATATATATCTTAAATTTAAAATATATTTGCTAGTAGCAGTGGCCACGCAACACATAACATGAATTAATATATAATTATACTATATTATTTTATTAAATTATTAGATAAATAATAATATTTTAGTATATTTAATGTAAGTTATAGTTAGGGGTCAAACATGGTTAGGTTCAAACTTTTATTAGGGTTGGGATTGGATTAATTTTATTATTGGGAATAGGGTTAGGGCTAGGTTAAGAGATATAGTATTAGGGTTAGGATTAGGTTTAGGGTTAGGGTTACAGTTATCATATATAAAAAGGATTAAGTTTAAAAATATGTTTGGGATGCGCGATAGGGTTAGGGTTAGGTTGAAGATTATGTTTAAGATGAGCAATAGGGTTAGGGTTGGAGCTAGCATGTATAAAATAGGTTAGGCTTAGAAATAGGGTGAGGTTAAGGATTACGGTTATATTTAGTATTAGAGATTAGGGTTGGGGTTAAAATTAGGGATATGGATAGGGTTAGGGTTAGGGTTAGGGTTAGGATTAGGACTAAGGTTGAAGTTATGAATAAGTTTAGGGTTACAATTAGGGATAAGAATAGGGTTAGGGTTAGAGATAAAATTAGGATTAGGGTTAGGATAGTGTTAGTAGTAAGATTAGGGTTAGGTTAGAGTTAGTAGTAAGATTAGGGTTAGGGTTAGGGTTAGAATTAGGGTTAGGGTTGTAATTAGAATTAGTGTTAGTTATAGAATTAGAGTGGGTTAATAGATAAGAATTTAATTGTATATTAGGATTTTAATGGATAAGAATTTAATTATATATTAGGATTTCAATGGATAATATTAAAATCATTTTAAGGCTGAAACCAATTAGTATTTTAATACATAATGTATATTACAGTTAGGCTATCCTTAGTATAATATAAATGTGCAATTTTTAAACTATAAAAATAAATTATAAATAGTATAATTATACTTATTATATTAAATATATTTTTAATAATTTTATATATGCATTTAATAGTTTTGTTTTAAAATATAATATATAATAATAATTAGTATAATTATATTATTTATAATTTATTTTTTATTATATAAAATATACATTATATATTAAAATACTAATTGGTTTCAGCCTTAAAATGATTTTAATATTATCCATTAAAATCCTAATATATATAATTATATTTTTATCCATTAATTTCTTTTTTCAAGGTCTGACAATTACAGGCAGTGTACAGCCATGGGTAGTGAATTTGTATGCTCCATAGCCAGTTCCGACATCCGATAAGCCGGTGCAAATTGTCACGTACAGAGATAGTGCCCTCCTCCACAACACCATTTTCCCTCGTCATGTTTACAGGAGTGACTGAAGTGCCCACAAAGTAGAATGTGAGTACACTACGAATTAATATTCGCATCTTCTTATTGCCACTGCAATACAATTTAAATTTTAGATCTCAACTGCTTGTAATGGGTAGGAAGATGGGGTGTATGTACTATGTACAAAGATTATGAAGGTGGCTGCGTCTTTTTTGCAATTGGTTGACCCCACATGTGAAGCTCATAATGGGAAGCGGAAGGATGACGTTCTTGCAGAGAAATAGAAAATATTAATTAATAGAACATATTCTACAAGATTTTTTCACTGCAAAAATAAAATGTTTACAAAATTAGGCCCTATGAGGCCCGGAAAAGAAAAAATTGTATCTGCAAATTTGTCGACAAAAAATTTAAAACTTGAAAACATTGCAATCATTCTTAACGTCAGGCGCCATGACTAATCAGGGCAACGAAGCCGCACAAGCTTAAAGCCTAAAGCTTAAAAAATCCTTTCTATTGTATCTCCTGTGTAGTCTTTTCTAAAGCTTCATTAATAGAGAAGAAATCAACTGTTTAATTCTAGTTTTGCAACAGGTATACATTCATGAGGCATATGGCCTGAATCGAAGAGTTTCAGCGATGGCGGGATTGGTCTAGTTCCATGATTCCACTTGGGTGAATACATGGAATGACACGATTTTACGTGCAAACAGAATTTATATAAATGAAAAATAGTTGTTTGGTCTTACAGCTAAGTATTGAGTAGGAAAACGGGCTGTACATGAAACCACACAACCAATGCTTTAATTTAACAATAAAAATAGAATTGTTTTACAATGAAATAAAACACAGCAAAAAATCATCCGGTTGGATACAGATGCCTAAAAAAAACAAAAAACCCACTGAAACCATGGCCAGTGGCCTACCTAAGAATAAATGGGCAAACTTAAATGTACAGAATTTGCAGACAAAATATTACGAGGATTCAAACCATTATTCTTGAGCTCCAGACAAGATGTTTGCAGCCTTCTGCACGAATATAATATTAATTGCGTGAAAAGGCATTAAGTGAAGAATGTCCAGCGTGACACAAGTGTCTACTTCGATGGCGTACCTTTTCTTTTAATTAATCAAATCTTTTCTCCAACTGTAATATGGATTTTTCTGCAGGTTGGCAGTACTTAATATCAAGTCTGAAACAAAGTAAGTCGTGGAGAGAAAATCAGGTGAGTTGATCTCTATTATCGCCCAGCCATCCAGTTTTTTATCGATTCTAGCGATGATATAAGTTTTAAGATTTTGTGTTTTGATTAATTATGGTTATTTAGATGTTATGTAAGAGTTTAACAAGAAAATAATTAAGTCAAATTCTTATATCTCATAATTAAGATTTGTTTTCTTAACAAGTGACGCAAGCGTCGAGTTCCTGCCGAGAGGTAAAAAGCAATTAGATAGGAGTTAGAAATATAAATGTATTAAATATAGTTAGAAAGGTTTGAAATAGACCATAAAAGATGTTTGTAGATGCATATGCATATAGACATTTATGCTTGTATAAAGACGTGCAACATATGTACATGGGCACATATGTGCATAGACACATAGATGGATGCATATATCCATATATGCATAAATAGATGCATTCATGCATGATATCCATATATGCATACAAACATGTACTCATGGATACATGGATCCATAGACACATCTACACATTTATCGATACATGCATCCATGGATGCATGTATATATGAGCATTATAAAGAGTATTTAGATTTTACCTTTTCTAATTATGTAGAGGTAAGTTTGGATAAGTCTCTCGAGAGCTATTCATTGCCTAGAGAAGTTAGGAAAATTATTGAAGTCAAAATTTTAATAAGTTTTTGTTCTATATAAATTAAAGTATTGAATAGGTGTTTAGAATCTATTTTATCTAGTGATGTAGAGGTAAGTTAGAGTATGTTTAGAAGTATTCATTGTCTAAATCTTTGAAGAGAAATTCAACATTTTTATAGTTATATGAGATAGATAAAAAAAATTTAATGAAAAATCAAAATTTTAATATTTTTTTATATATAATTTTTTTCAATAGATATATAGAATCTACGTCTTATTATGTAGAGGTAAACTTGGATAAGTCTATTAAGAAGTATGTATTGTATAAGTCTGTCCAAAAGAGCTCAACACTTCTATGGGTTTTATAGAGATAAGTTAAGAAATTTATTGAAAAGTTTGAAGTTTTAATAAATTTTTTGTTTTATATAAATAAAAATATTGAATGGACATTATTAAAAATATAGTACTTATAATTTCTAATTAAAATTAAAAGAAATATGTTATAGTATATGGGTGAAAATTGTATTTTTTTTATTTTTTTTATTTTGAATTTATTTTAATTGAGTTGTTTCTAATGCAACTAATAATGTACAATTGATCATATTTTTGTGTGTAAGAGTATACATCTGATCTTCAATTTTTTGATTTTAATATTTGTAATTACAGAAATTTAGATTCAAGCTGACTCCCTTCTTTTGAACTGTTATTTGTCTCTTTGAAAGTAAAATGTTTAATTTGTGTGATATGATATTATATCAAAGGAAATTTTTAATTCATTATTGATCAACCAGAAAATCATAGAGGAGCTCCATTACACTGTGCATCATCATATTGAGAGTATATTATTTGGCATTAACATGAATATTCTAATAAAAAGTTTGTTTTTATCCGGGGAGAGTTATTTAAATTTAAATGTTATAATATATTCTTTGACGGTTAAAATAAATAAATAACTAAAATATTAATTTAATGATGTTTTGTTCGGTGTGCAATCAAGTTTTAGTGGTGGTAGATTTCTATTTTCTTTGAAGGAATCAATTGCCTCCAGGTGGAAAACGAGAGAGAGGTAATAGTGCCGGGTGGTGAAAATAAAATTTAGGGATTAGCCACCTGTCCCGTTTACTCTTAAGTTGTCCTAATA
This sequence comes from Sequoia sempervirens, assembly GCA_007258455.2. Taxonomy (NCBI): domain Eukaryota; kingdom Viridiplantae; phylum Streptophyta; class Pinopsida; order Cupressales; family Cupressaceae; genus Sequoia; species Sequoia sempervirens. The sequence continues at coordinate 26,554 of VDFB02391147.1, read as the reverse complement.
AAATTGGAGGAATGGAGGCAGGAGGGGACACGGTAAAAATAAGAAATTTGCTCTGGTAAAAGGGGAAAAACAAAGGAAGAAAGGAAAAAGAAAGCAGGAAGAGTGGTCTCGCCATCAAATTTGATTTCAACAACAAATTCAGGTACCATCGTTGTTAGTTTCCCTATTCTGGATTGCAAATAAATAGGCATGGATTTACTGCATTACAATTGTGTATTTATCTTCTTGTGTGTATCTGACTGCTTGTCAAGGGTATTTCAGTTATCTCTCCCGATTCTTAAGATATTTGTATCTAGAAGTTTTTAGCATATCTCAATTTCTGAAGTCACCTGGTCATTGTTTAATTTTATTCTAAATTCAAGTATGCTATTATATTTGTCCTCTGTCAGCACCCATCTTCCAATTTTTATTTTGGAAAAATCTGCGTATAACTATTTCCATCTTCCTTATCTGGTTGTTAAGCTCCTTTTTGTGACGCGGGTAGTGAGGATACTGGTAAAAGTTTTAGGAATTAGATTTTATCTCAGCCCATCTGAAACCATCGGCAACCTAACACTGTTGCAGCGTTTAGACCTTGGAGGGTGTATACATTTTAAATAACGTCCATGATATCATTTGCATCCTGTCTCAGCTGCAACACTTTAACGTAGCAGACTGTAGCAGTGTATAGACTTTGGAGGGTGAATAAATTTTAAATAACGTCCCTGTTACCATTTGCATTCTGTCACAGCAGCAACTCTTGAGCGTAGAAAAATGTAGAAGTATAAATAGCCTTCCAGATTCGTTGGTAACCTGTCACATTCTGCAGTACTTGAAAATAGAATGTTGTAGAGGTTTAAATAATCTTTCTGATTCCATCGTCAGCTTGTCCCAGGCGCAGCACTTTAAGGTAGGGGCGTTGAACTACATTTCTTTGAGGAATTATGTCATACAGTTGCTCACCTGGTTATGGCATCATGTTTCAGTAGAAACACTTGAAGTTAGGATGTTGTAGAAGTGTAAATTATTTGTCTGTTGCCATTGTCAACCTGGCTCAATTGAAGCTCTTGAACATAATAGGAGTTCCTTAAACCTTATCAACAGAATCATTTTTGTGTGCATGCTGCAATTCCTAAACATGAAAATGTTGCTTACTATTTTAAATGCTTTTATGCTTTTTAAGATGAAATTTGTAAAAAGAGATCCGTGTGTAATATGTTGTCTAATATTCTTTACTATTGATTCTTTTTTTAAGGGAGGATATGAAAATGTATCTGTTTCTTTTTCTCTCTTTAAATGTCTATTAAAACAATTACTTTGAATACGCTCACCGTTCCCTGTAGACAAGTCAATTACCAAACCTTTAATTTTGTTTTACTTGTGGAAATCTGCATAGCCTATTTTTTTAAAGAGAGCACACTTATAAAAAAAATAAAATATAATAACAAGAAGGTAAAGCCCATAGTTTGAAGGTTGTAGTAGCTAAACTGCATTTGCATGTATAAATAGTGTTTGTGTACTAGAACATTGGATCATGCACCTGCTATACCATGTACATTGTTGTCCAATAAGTCTTAGGGCTCATTAAATTTGAGCACTGTACTAAGACGAAATGAGAATCACTGTTAATCACCAAGGTTGAAAGCATTAGGAATGGCTTTGTGAAGAAATTGACATTTTTCGCTACTCAGACAAAGGAAAGTATATGACTTCTTAAGCTGGGAAAGTATGACTTCTAAAGTTGTTACTCCCAAATCAATTTGACAGTCAACAACTGCATTGTGGGTAAATGACGAATATGTAAACCAGGGGTCATGGCAATCCTTAGTTGTATAGTGCAGTGATTTTGATGTTCCAAAATGAGGAGTATATCTATAGGGTAGAAGTTTTTTTTGTACCTGTTAAGTATATCTTGTGGCAGCAAACACATGTTTGAACAGAAACTCAGATAGCGCAAAATTTAACAAAATATCTCCTTCTCAGTGTAATCGAGTTGTGACTTATACCATATGACATTGTAAACAGGTTTGAAAACATTTTTAAATTTTCAAGCTGCTTACATCCTAAGAATGTCAATGTATGAATAAAATGAAGCATGTAGAATTTAACAAAATATCTCCTCGGTGTAATTGATTTGTGACTATACCATATGAAATTGTAAACAGGTTTGAAAACATGTTTTAATTTTCAAGCTGCTTACATCCTAAGAATGTCAATGTATGAACAAAATGAAGCGTGCAAAATTTCCTTTTTGGGACCAAACCAAGTGTTCATTAATGGATTTACTTATTCAAGTGCAATGTTTCAAGCCTAAATAACTGGGGCTGTAATTCATACAAAGTGCTTGGAATACAACCACAGAAAGTGAAAATGGCAATACCAGTATCATAAAATTATCTAATGGATTGGCTCAAGCATTCTAATTCTTCAGAGAATGTAATAGAGAAAACATGAAACAAAGCATTTTAGAGCCAAAGACACTAATTATTTTATGGAATATTTCACACATGTTAATTGTAGCACACACATATGCTATCCCCTCTTGGGTGGGTGAGATGAGATAGCTCTAGGATACAAACTCTTCTTGACCTGCATTGTACTTTTCATATAAAATAAACTCTTATGTTTATTAATACAGAAAACTCCCACACAGAGCAGGCAATATTGCTTGATTTCTTGCAAGTAAAGTTACCCTTAAATATCAACATTATCCTTTAGGCAAGCAATCCTCAAGCAAAGAGCACCGATGTTGGAATCTATAATCCAATAAAGAATAACAACATATATAAAACTTATAAAGCAAAAAATAAATCGACATTTATAAACTTATAAAGAATGTGTAAAACATTTGTTCATCATCCTTCATTAAAGAGCAAGAAATGACATCTCAGTCACACAGTGCAATGCCTTATAAGACATCAGCTATCAAAATTCCATGCAAAAGCAAAGCTTTTTCTCTATTGAGATGGTGCATAACTCATGATTTTTTGTATTTATCAAAATTTATGGAGTAAATTTGAGGGAATAAATCAGAGGATTTTTGAAATACGGTAGCTGAAGACTTTCACAGAAGTGGTGATCATATATATTATAATCACCAAATATTTACAAGGCTTTCAAAAGATCTTGTATAGAGAATAAGTATCCTTAAGAAACTAGTTTTTAAAAGTGTAATTAGACAATAGACTTTCAAATAAATTGGCAAATTCCCCAAAACATAATAGCAGTAAGGCTCAAAGTTGGCAATCCTTGTTCTTTGAAGTCACTAGTGCCTTATAAATACAAAAGGTTGATTTTGAAATGCTGGGGCTCAGAGCCCAAATGCTTAACCCAGATGCCCGATGTACAAACCTTAGTTATGGAGAGACTCTCCAACAAATGAGGGTCACCAGTTTTAGGGATTCAAATACCCTAGGACTTGCACATAATCAAAGAGGACATGAGTCAACTATGCAAAAAGTATATGCCCAATAGCCTAACCTCTGAGAACCAATTAAAGACATTGATTTTCCACAGCCCATAATATTGATATTGAAAATTTCTGGATTTAACTGTGAATACTTTTTCCATCAACCATCAACCATCAAGCTGTAGAGAGCAAAAGAAGACAATGTAAAATGGTAAATTGCAGACAACAACTAATTACATAGAGGAAGTGAGGTGATATAGGAACCAAGTGATCACAAGGGTTAAAAAATAAACTAACTATTTTGAAAGTTAACACAAATAGTATAAAATTGAAAATAAGTGACAATTAATTTAGTAGCAGACGTTATGGAAATTAGTTACACATAGTTTCTACAATCATAGTAGTACAAGCTTTACAGAACACGTTATGGAAATTAGTTACACAGTTTCTACAATCATAGTAGTACAAGCTTTACAGAACACACAACATTCAACTCGCTAAATCTTAAGCTTAGTTAGATCGAGCAAGCAATCATTTGCTTAAGATGAAGTAGCCTCACTTATTTACCCACATAATATGCATACCAATCCTTAAAGCAGCTTAAGAGTAATCACTGTAATAGTAAGAAAGAGGAGCATATACTTAGATAAATAAACATCAATTATTATTAAGAGGTATCTTTCATCAATTTAACCTTTACAAATCAGCAATGGTTTTGCAATTTCAGTGAAATGATAAAGAGCGACTACTTTTGATGCAATAAAATTCGTAAAATTCCTCTAGTCCGCCATTTACAGCAAATTGCATATGCCAGACAGTAAAAGATTAAATACTTTGATCAATTGGATCAAAGAAAAAACGGAAAAAATGAAGTCAATGTGAGCTCTATGCTCTTTCACCACGAATCCTAGCGAGTTGAACGTCTCTGGGCATGATGGTAACTCTCTTGGCATGAATGGCACACAAGTTGGTATCCTCAAAGAGCCCCGCCAGCTATGCTTCTACTGCCTCTTACAATGCTAGGACAACATGGCTTTGGAATCACAGATCTGTCTACAACAATCAAAACAAGACAAACATTTAACTAGGCTACATAACTGCCAGCCATAAACAGACATAAGAGAAACATAATTTTCAAGGACTGAAGCTATAACATTATAAAACGAAAAATCTTGATGTAACATGGAGAAATAAAGAAAAGTAGTGGGAGGATGGATGCGTACCTTAAAATCCTGTGCAATTTCTCAGACCAGTCTCTGAAAAGGCAGTTTCCAGATCAGAAGCTCAGTCATCTTCTGGTACTTATGAATCTCACTGATATACAAAAAAACCATGAAGTTAGATTTGGCAATGATTCAACGAAACAAATTTTAAAATTAGAAGCCATACCATGTCAAGCAACTTGGGGTTTAGCAAAATAAACAACTTGAAACTCCCCATATAGATCAGAAATTCAAACCCTGGAACATTAACAAAGCTTTCAAACCACAAAATTAAAGTCAGAGATAAATTAAACAAACATACCGCAGAGTGACAGTTCCAGAATGATATCTGTGTGGCTTTTTCACTCCCCCTATTGTGGGGACAGATTTATGAGCGGAAACAAACAATAACCTAAATTTAAAACCCTAACACCACACAAAATACGTATGCACAATTGAACCGGGGCATCTAAGAGAGTAACCTTATGGCGAGCTGCTTCCTGGGAGTTTCCCCCCCAATGGACTTATAGGCTGTCTGCTTCGTACGGGCCATCCTCCTCCCTTCAAACAGATCTGCAATCACCAGATTTAAAAAAAGGTTAAGCCATCGCCATGTCTCCCAAACAATATAATAGTGATCACCCATCTCAGGTGAATAATACCTGCAAATGTCATTAAAGAAAAAAAAAACACAACTTTTAATAATTTTAGCTTGTCTTTCCTGATACAGAGCTTTCGCAACAGCTGAAACAAATGAGATCCCAGACCGAAAACCGAAAAAACAATTGAATAGGTAAGTAGATGAAATATATAGTTTTTCTTTTGAGCTTTGGGATTATATTACAGACATTTTTCCCGTGTCTCAATTTATCAGAGAAGGAAAGAAATAAACAAATGACAAAAATAAAATTCATTGAGACCATGCAAGAAACTTACCTCAAGATTCTGCACAAATTGTGTTGTTTGTCAAAGATGCCGATGAGAAAAAATGGGCGGTTTGCAGGAAAAATTTAAGAAACCCTAACCCTAACATGTCATAATTTTTTTAAGTTGAACGAACCAAAATCAATCTCCCCACAACCACTGCTTCAATCTATAAATAAAAAGTGGATATGAAAATATCAGGGTTTTGGGGAAAACCAATTCAATTAAAGATTTGCATATTAAATGCGTATCGATGGAAATCCGATTTGCATATTAAATGTGTATCCAAGGAAATCTGTGATTTAAGTATTTTGTGCCAGAAGAATGAAAGGTGACATGGAAAACCCCTCTCGGAAAAAGGTGACATGGAAAACCCCTCTCGGAAACATGTTTCACGAACTAGTAAAACGGTTTCCAGGCGTGAGACAGGTTTGGCGTGCAAATGGACTGGCTAAATTAAATGACCAAAGTACCCTGGCCATGCGTGGCCACCAAGTCATTACAGCGCCTTCACCTCCACCCAGATGCCATTTAATGCATTTAATTTGCATTCATGGATTACGTACCTCTACCCGCTAGTTTTATAAATAAACTATGCCTTTTCTTAAATTAATTTAATCAATCTATGCGTTCACATTTTCCTAATTTTTTAATGCATTTAATTTTCATTCATGGATTACGTACCTCTAGCCGCCAGTTTTATAAACTATGCCTTTGCTTAAATTTATTTAATCAATTTATGCGTTCGCATTTTCCAGAATTTTTAAAACGAAAATGATTTATAAAGCTACTTGGACAAATAGAAAAATAGATAAATGCTAATTTTCCAATATAAAAAATAGCTCTCCAAATTCAAACTATACAAAAAAATAAGTAATATGTTAAATGCCGAAATGTGATTGGTCGATGCTGCCCGAGAAAAGCATTTCGGGCGAATGCAATAGTATTCTTGCCTACCGGCAGGAACTAATAATATTACAATCAAAACTATTTAATTAAATAAGTTATATCTTATAATCAAGACATGTTTGTTTAATAATATTATAATAAAAATTATTTAATTAAATAAGTTATTATAGATAATTTATTAAGTGTAATTATATATATTATAGTTTTTATTTATTAAGGACTATTATAATGAAAATAATTGATAGTATTGATTAAGTATTATTTGAGTTATATTTTAATAATGATTTATTTTAAATTCAAATATATTAAGAATATTCCTCAACAATAATGATATTTCTTTCTTATTTAATAAAATAAAATATCATTATAATATTCCAAGGGTAGATGTTAGACATTACATCATATTTGTTCAACTAATTAATGAGACTCAAATGTCAAACCCAAATCTTTTGTAGTCATTTACAGTGCTCTTTTATTCTTCTTTATAAATAGGTGAATAATGTGCCACAAGTGAATCCATGAGAATGACACCTTTGGGAGAATCATCGATTTTAATTATTTGTTTATGTGTCATCAATCTTATCCTATGTTACAAAATTGAGCAAGTTGCTAAAAATAATCCAAAAAATATAAATGGCAAACATTATCAATTATAATTAGGTTGCAATGAAGGAAAATTATAGATGTAATAAGCTTAGGAAAACGCTCTTATATGTACTTAATTCTGAAAACTTAAAAGGTACAAGAAACCACAAGAAACTACCAAACCCGCGAGCACAAGGCCTACGAGCACTTTGGCCCAGCGAGGGTTTGAACCTTGGTGGCCATCACTACAACCAAGCGACTTGACCACCGAACCACACCCTTATTAGCATATAATCAACATATATTCAATAATGTATAAATAATACAATTTGTTTCAGATTATATTTTAAATTTTATTTTTTTTATATTCTGTAATCAAAATTAATAATTATTAATATTTATTGAACATCTATAATACCCCATCAAGCTCCTTGCACTAAAGATCTATATTACCCCCGAAAATTAATAATTATTATTGATTAATGACTTATTACAAAATAAACATGGATAGCACACTTCTATAATCAATTGTTGGTATTATCTAAGGTTTCTTACACAATTTTTAATTAAATTTAACAAATACTATACAAAAGAGTGAGCATCATTGGAGGGAGCAATGTGATGGTTTAGCAATGATGTGGGTATAAAGATGAAGTATCTAAGGGTTCCTTAGTTGCCTACTATCAAAATCATAGGGGAAAAGGTTAGTATTTCTCTCATTTGTCAAAATTGTTAAGTTAGTACAATGTTGATAAGTGTTTTAGTCAAACAATAATGCCAATGTGTATCTTGGCTTTAGAATGCTAGTCATTGTATTGTTAAGTCTATGTGATTCCAAATTATTTGTTTTAATGATGTTATGAAAACGCTATTAAATCTTTATAAATAATATGACAATCTATTATCTATCATCTATAATCTCATAGATGTGTTGCAAAATACATAATTAGCATGAAGTTTCCTTTCGATTTATAAAATATTTGAGATCGAGGTTGAGTGCACATGCCATTTGATAAGAGAAGTTGTAGGTTGGTTCGACGAGATTTAGTGTTAGCTAGGAGATTTAGTGGAGTACTCTATTTAATTTTGATGCATCTGCTTACTAGCAATTGCACCTTGGTGTGCAATGGGTACGTCGAAGAGGTGTGGAAGGTCAATTAGGGAAAATTTTGAGTTCTTTTGCATAATTTTGTGGAGAACATGAAGTCAATTAGCAAGTCATTTATCAAATGATATACAAAGGTGTCAATGCAGAAGTGAGAGCTTCAAATCAACTATTTTTTTTAGCTAGAAAGATAATCACTATCTATATTAAAAAGTTAGCACTTCACTATGTGAACATAATGTTACCTTCTTTGATTTTACTATAATATTATAATCTACGGTATAAAAAATTGAGATAAATAATAAAAATAAACATTACATCATAATTAAAACATGGTCCCATTTAGCCACTTAACCATCTGCTCAATTTTTTAAATGTTTTCTTGTATTTTTAAGTAATTAAGCAGTTGAAGTCTTCTTTATAAACAAATCAAAGAGAGAAGATAAAATTGTGTTACTTGGTTGCACAAAGTTTTGCTCTCCCTTTATTGAGAAAGCTAAACTATTGGTGTTCCATTGTTGTATGTGAAGATTTGAATTCATAGATTGTGGTAATTAAGAAATTAGCATGAGAGCTTAAAATATTAAGGTGATACGTCAACAATTGTATGGTCATCTTATTTATTTTTTGTAGCTTGAAAAGTGGAGTGTGGAGTTGTTGAAAAGCAACTCAAGTTGGATGTTTAACAACGAAATATTTATTTTTTCATTAATAGAATGCTTCTAGGTTTGTGAGGTGGAGATAACACCAAGAGTGATTTTATGTGTAAGTTAGGCCATGTTATGTAAGGAAAGTTTATTTTCTCTTGCACGTTGATGTAAATCAACGGGGCTATATATGTAGCATCATTGTAGCAAACCAATATTATTGTATTATGTAAGGAAAGTTTGTTGTTAGGATGAATAGAAGATCCAAAATTTGCAGGTTTTTCTCCATACTGGGGTTTCCTGGTTAATTATGTGTTATTGTGTATCTGTGATTGGCTTCTTGTTATTTTTTCTTTCACTATTATTAGTTGTTAATTAACTCATTGTATTAATTGTTATAAATCAGATAGATAAAATGTTTTGATTCTATTCTGTGAATTTTATTGAGCAATCAATTTGTAGCTGGGTTATAAGAAATTAACATGGTATTAGAGCACTAAACTCTTAATACGAAGCCAAGATTTATGACGCAAATTTCAAGAAAAAAAATCAAAATTTTGTCTCTAGATTCTTCTATGACTATGGAAACCAGTGTTTGATATGAGGACAGGCTTGAGGGTGCATCTAACTTCTTATAGTGGAAGGTTTTAATTATATATATTCTCAAGGAGAAGAGGTTATGGATCCATGCTAGTACATAGGTGACACCACCAACAAATGATGCTAATGCCCTAGAGTCACATGAAGTCAAGGAGGCCAAGGCTCAGAGGATTATCCTTGATGGGGTAAGAGATCATTTGATTCCTCATCTATCAGGGAAAGACACTGTCAAGGAGATGTGGGATATTCTCACAAAACTTTATCAGAGTGATTATCAGAGTCGTAAGATGATGCTCAAGGAAAATTTACAAAACATCAAGATGTCCAAGGGTGAGAGTGTGACCTCTTACTTGTCTAGGGTGACATAGGTCAAGGATGATTTGGTTGTTCTTGGAGAGATGATTTTTGAAGATGAGCTAGTGTGAATAGCCTTGAATGGTTTTTCAAAGCACTAGGAAGTGTTTGTCAAGTGTGTTGTTGGCAGAGATCGCCTACCCGACTGGGCGAGGCTTTGGGATGATTTTGTTTAGGAGGAGATTCATGAAAGTTCTCATCAAGGAGATCAGATGAAGAAGGGAAAAGATGAAGAAAATATTGCTCTTGCAAGCCAGGGCAAGCAGAAGTCCAGTAAAGGGAAAATAGAAGGCTCTTCTTCTAAGAATGGGAAGAAGAAATATCTGAGCAATATAAAGTGTTTTTGCTTCCATCAGTTGGGTCACTATGCTAGTCAGTGTCTCAATAAGAAAAATAAGGACAAGGAGAAGAAGCAAGTTGTTGCTGCAATAGAGGTGGACGAGTTTGCAACACAATTTGAGAATGATTTTTCACGCATCTCTCGACTTCAATTGCCAATAGTGTATGGTATATTGGCAGTGGGGCTTCTTTCCACATGACGGGGGTCAAAGAATGTTTCACCAAGTTGGAGGAGAAGAATTTGTATTTCTATATTGAGCTTGGAAACAATGCTAAGTACCATGCAACTGGTGTTGGCACGATCAAGTTTCAGAGAGAGTCTGGAAAACCTCTAGTGGTGGTGGATGTGTTGTATGTCCCTAGCATGACAACAAATTTAATCTTCATTTTTACTTTGGAGGACAAGGATTACATCGTGACCTTTGAGAGGGGAAAAGTCTATATTCATCCTAAGGATTATAAGGTTGCAAAAATGATTGGAGTCAGACATGGCAGCTTGTTTCAATTATAGCTTGAGCTAGCGCATGTGTTGGTAATAAGTTGTACAGGGCTAGGAGAATTATGGCACATGAGGATGGCTCATCTTCACCATGGAGCACTTAATGTTCTCAAGGAAATAGTGGCAGGGCTTCCTGAGATGAAGATAGATAAGCATGAGGTGTGCAAGGGATGCACTCTTGGGAAATATGCCAAGACTAGTTTTCCAAGCAACGACACTAGATCCAAAGGGATTTTGAATCTTGTACACTCAGATGTGTGTGGGTCCATGACAACATTATCCTTGAATGGGTAAGAGTATTATGTTACTTTCATTGATGATTTCTCCAAGAAGACATGGACATATTTTCTAAAGAATAAAGATGAGGTCTTCAGTAGGTTCAAAGAGTTTAAGGCTCTCGTGGAGAACCAAACAGGGAGAAATATCAAGATACTGAGGTTTGATAATGGTGGCGAGCATACCTTGAATGCCTTCAAAGATTTTTGTGCTTAAGAAGGTATCAAGAAAGTGTTGACAGTTTTGTACAACCCTCAGCATAATGGGGTTGTTGAACAAACAAATGGGCTATAGTTGGAGCAGGTAAGGCCATGCTTCATGATCAGGATCTACCTTGGTTCTTATGGGCAGAAGTTTGCAATACAACCATGTATTTGCAAAATAAGATCACACACAAAGTGTTGGGAAAATTTACTCCAGAAGAGGCATTCACAAGTAAGAAATCATATTTGAGGGACATTCACATCTTTGGATGCCTTGTGTATTGTCATATTCCTATGGAGAAGAGAACCAAGTTTGAACCAACTGTAGAGAAGGGTATCATTATTAGGTACAGTGAAACTTCTAAGGCCTATTGGGTTTACATTCCTGCCCTCGGGAAAATAGTTGTTCATAGAGATGTGAAGTTTGAGGAAGAGAAGGCTCTTTAAAAGTATAGAAACTTGATGAATGAGGAGGAGGTCTCACCCATAGTTGAGGCAACACAAATTCCTCAAACTTAAGTGACACAAGCTAGAGAGTGGAGCAAGCAGGTTGAGTAGGTTGATCAGAAGGAAGAACAAATAATTTCATAGTCTCAAATTCCTAGTACTAAGAAGAGGAGAAATAGAGTGGCTAAGAAGACATTGAGAGAGGCCTGGGAATATGTTGGTGATCCACAGGATCTAATTAGATAGAGAAAGGCTCTCATATTTTATTTTGAGTATGTGGCACTTATGAGAATTAATTGAAGTGGATCCTTCCAGCTTTCAGGAGGCGTCCATCCACCAAGTATGGAGGATTCCAAGGTGGAAGAGTATTCTTCTGTCATGAAGAATAGTGTGTGGGAGGTAGTACCATGGCTAGAAGGTAAGTCTTTGGTGGGCTCGAGATGGTTGTATAAGATTAAGCATGCTACAGATGGTAGTGTGGAAAAGTTCAAAGCCTGGTTTGTGGCTAAGGGGTTTTCTCAGAAGGAAGGGATTGACTATGATGAGACTTTCACTCCAGTAGCCAAGTAGTCATCCATAAGAGCTATCATTTTCGTAGTAGCACAAATGAGTTGGAGGATTCACCAGCTGGATGTAAAGACGACCTTCCTCAATGGAGTGATTAAGGAAGAGATTCACATAAAACAACCAAAAGGATTTGAAGCACATGGGATGGATTCTCATGTATGCAAGTTGAAAAGAGCACTGTATGGGCTCAAGCAGGCTCCCAAGGCGTGGTATTCACGTATTGATAGTTACTTGCAGAGCGTGGGCTTCGTCAAGAGTGAGGTAGATCTAAAAATATAATATGTTCAGGTGAAGGGAAAACTTATCATATTGGTGTTGTATGTTGATGACTTGTTTCTCACAAGGTCAGAGGAGCTCATAGCACACTACAACGAGGATCTTGTAGGAGAGTTTGAGATGAAGGACTTAGGGTTGATGCACTATTTTTTGGGATTAGAGTTGTGGCAAAAAGAGGGAAAGATCTTCCTCGAACAAGGGGATTACTTAATTGATATCTTGAAGCAATTCAGGATGGAAAAATGTAAGCCCATTTCCACGCCACTTGTGACCACCTGGAAGAAGATTGATGCTTCCAAATCTGAGGCAGTGGACCCAACTTTATACAGACAATTGATAAGCTCTCTTATATATCTGGTCAACACCAGGCTAGACATTTTTTTTGTAGTGAACTCACTTAGTTAGCTTATGGTGGAACCTAAAAGTGTGCAATGGATAGCTAAGAAGCATCTTTTGAGGTACCTAAGAGGCACAATTGATTATGGGTTGCAGTATATTCAACAGGATAGAGTGAAGCTTGAGGGGTTCACCAATGCAAATTGGACAGGTAGTACAGCTGGCTGGAAGAGCACTTCAGGGTGTAATTTTAGTTTGGGATCAACAATAGTCTCTTGGTACAACAAGAAATAGAAGTCAGTTGCATTGAGTTCTGTGGAGGCCGAGTATATGGCAGCCAGTATGGCTACATGTGAGGCTATCTATCTTTGAAAACTTCTAGATGGGCTCTTTGATCAAGAGCTAGATCCTACAGTAATTCACTGTGATAATCAGAGTTGTATCAAACTCTCTAAGAATCCATTGTTTCATGACAAGTCAAAGAACATTGAAATCAAGTACAACTTCATCAGAGATTGTGTGGAGAAAGGGACAGTAAAGCTCCAATACATTCCTATGGATGAATAGATAGCAGATATCCTGACCAAGGCCTTGATGAAGAGTAAGTTTGTATTCTTTTGGGATAAGTTGGGTGTTGTGCATAACACATCCCTCGCTAAGAGGGAGTGTTGATTTTCTGTAGCTGGAAAGGTGGAGTGTGGAGTTGTTGAAAAGAAACTCAACTTGGATATTTAGTAACACGTTTTTGTATTATTCATTAATAGAATGTTTCCAAGTTTGTGAGGTGGAGATAACACCAAGAGTGATTTTTTGTAAGTTAGGCCAATTTTTGTAAGGAAATTTTATTTTCTCTTTCATGTTGATGTAAATCAGCAAGGCTATATATGTATCATCATTGTAGCAAACCAATATTATTGTATTTTGTAAGGAAAGTTGTTAGGCTAAATAGAAGATTCAACATTTGCAGGTTTTTCCCCAAACTAGGATTTACTAGGTAATTCTATGTTATTGTGTATCTGTGATTGGCTTCTTATTTTTGCTTCCACTATTATTAGTTGTTAATTAACCCAATGTATTGGTGCTAGCAAGAAGTTGAGTCCACTTTTCGGCCAAAAAGTGGAAGTGTTTTCCTTGATTTGCAAAATTTGACACATTTGACTTTAAAATTTGAAGCACTTAGAGATAGAATCTTGGAAAAAGTCACTAATCATAAAATGTAGTACTCAGAGTCTAGTTTCTAAATATATAATTTATTTCAATACACAGATGCTACAAATTGATTTTCAATGGGTGCTTCTAAAAACCACTGTTTAAAAGTCACTTTTTTTACTATACCATGAGTGTGTACATCATCCATATTTTGACCTAAATAATTGTATTTTTCTAAATCCTTTTGGGAAAAGATTTGTAACTCATTGAAGCACGTTTTCAATATTTTTTGTAGTTTTTAGTTGAATTTTTTTTTTGTTAAATTTTTATTAGCCATATTTGTCATTTTGAAAAATTGTTGTGTACATCACACATAAGATGACCTAAACTTATCATTTTTAATTTTATTTTGTAAAATTGAAAAGAATTGTCTCAAGTACATTTTTGTGCAATTTGTTTTACAAAAAAATATTTTAACAAAAAGTTATTAAAATAGTAAAAAACCCTGATATATCAAGTTTGTGGACCAGTTTCATCAGAAATTAATTAAAAATAGAAAAAATTACATATTTGGAATCTGCACTGTCTCATCTATAATGGGTTTTATTTCGTCAATTTTTTTTGCAAAAAATGTCTTCAAACATATGTCCAAAGTCACTATTTTCCTGTGACATTGTCAGGAACTTCAACTTGTAGGTCAAACCAGGTCCAAAGCGTAGGCTTGGATCCCCAAGGCTTTTCCCGAACCAAAAAACAAGCCAAAAACCCGACGACAAATTCAAAATTTAAGAAACGGGACCCCATTTCCTAAAATTTATTATTCGAATCATTGAAATAGAAATGAGATCCCATTTTATAAACGAGATATAAAATGGGATCCTGTTTCTGTTTTTACTGTTTTTTTTTAATTTTTACTGGCAAACTGTTATTGTGAATTTTGCAATTTCACATGTACAGCCAACTGCGACAAATTCACCTAGTTTCTATCAATTTTTATCTTTTCAGGTCTTCAACTTGCAATTTAGATTGAATTTTTGAAAGGAAGCATCTTGGGAACAGTTTTTTGAGTGGAATTGTGTTTGTTTTCTATGTTCGTTTGGAGGAACAAAAGAGGAATAATTTCACTATTGACATTCATTTGTGCTTGAGAATTTTATAATCATGGGTTCACAAGCTCGTAATAAGAGGAAAGATAGGAAGGCATTGACTCCTCAAGAAATTGAAGCAAGGAAAGAGAAAGAGGCAAAAAGGAAAAGGGATAGAAGAATGAGGATTTGATCAATGAATAATGTTGAAGCATCCAATTCCACAACTATTGAAGATAAAAACATTGAGGAGACCATGGTTGTAGACAATGCTAATTTGCAAGAAGTATATTTGGAAAATATTATGATTATACCAACTAGTCCTAGTATGTCTTCAAATCCCCCTTTCAATGCTATGGAGAATGTTTCAATAGGCACAAATCCAGTTACATCTTCAAATCCACATTTTAGTGAAATGGAAAATAATTTTGTAGAAGTTTTACAAGATGTCAGACTTAAGGATGTTGACATTGATAATATTTGTAGAGAAGAATCTTTTATACAACTTGTTAAAATTTAATTTGAAAATGAAAATGAAAATTGTTTAAATGTTGCTGAAAATGAAAATGAGAATGATCCTTTTGTTGAAAATGAAAATTAAAATCGTTTTGTTGATGAAAATGAAAATCCTTTTTTTGAAAATGAAAATGAAAACTGTTTTGTTGATGAAAATTGTGGCAACAAAAAAAGTATGCCTTTTCTATGCTTAATTCGGGAATAATTAATGATAAATTGGACTTGATATCGCCTTGATCTAGTAATGTGATGTGTTTTACACATTCACATTAGGTTTTGATCCCTATTAAAGCTAAATAACCTAACCTTTCCTTCATTTAGTGTTGTAAAGTGTATTTACTTATACTTTCACATTAAATTTAGGAGGCTTGTAAATAAAGTGGACCTAATCTAGTGTTTTAATGTGTTTTACACATTCACATAGGATTTAGGGACCTTTAAAGCTAAATTGACCCAATTTTTCCTTAATTTAATGATGTAAAGTATATTTATTTACACTTTTGCATTGAATTTTGGAACCTCTTGCATTTATGACCTTAATATAATCATTAATAGGCCCCTAAGACCCTATATTATGCATCCCAAGGCATATTGCAATGAAAAATCCAACAAGATCAACAAATAAGCTTAATTTACACACTCCCCGACACTTTAGCAATCAAAATAGGCCATGTGGGACCCATTCACCACTCTGGGAAAATGAGTCCCATCTAGGTGGGACCCATTCGTCACTTTGGGCGAACGAGTCCCATCCAGGTGGGACCCATTTGCCACTCTGGGAGAATGAGTCCCACCCAGGTGGGACCCATTCGTCTAGCTTGGAAAATGAGTCCCATTTGGCCTATTTTCAAGGTTTTGAGTGGGAAAAATTTGGTTTTAAGTTCAAATTTTATGTATGTCAGCCTTTGGGATCTAATACACGGATATTAGATGGATTTCCTATATAAATGAGCTCTCAAATCATTATTTCATTAAGTCAACATGTTATCAATTCAAGCATTCAAGAGTTAAGCATTTCAAGAATTCACGAGATCATCTAGAGAGCATTCAAGATCATTTTAAGGCATTCAAGGGAAAAAATATTCATCAATTCTTCCAGCAATTCAAGATCCATCATCATGTCAAGCATATCAAGCATCAAGCATGTTATTGAGCTAGAGTTGTGATGTAGCATTAAAGACCTAAGATCAAGCATTGTTCTATTCATATTGTCAAGATCAAGATCTACATCCTTCATGGCCATTTCATGTTGAGTTGCAGATTTACAAAGCATCATTTACAAGGCATCATTCAAGGTATCATTGTTCATGTTTCATTCTTCATGTCCTTGTTTCATTGTTTCATCATTTGGTTTAATTGCCTAAATGGGATTTGATCAAGGAAAATCCCTATTCACTAACAATCAACAAGTTTTCTCCTCTTTACATGTGTGTTTACAAATCTAGGTGTCTTGGAGCTTGAAGATCACTTGAAGATTAGGTTACAAGCTAAATTTGTTGGAGTTTTCCTCTCATTTGCAAGGTTGTAATCTTCATTAAAAAGTCACCTACAACCTTGAAGTCAGAGTTTCATATCCGGAAAGGAAGAGGAACAGAAAGAGAAAACATTGAAGACCAAATTTAGACTTTGAAGCTCCAAAAAACCCTAACTGGACTCATTCACCAATTCTGGCGAATGAGTCCTACTTTAGGTCAATTTTGAGATTTTTGCAATTTTGGATACCCTTTTCCATAAACCTATGCCTGTGCAGAAACCCTGATTTGGGACTGATTCGCCCAGAATGGAAAATGAGTCCTAGTAGGCCTAAATTTTAGGTTATTCAACATTTCAGTCTTCCATTCAAGCTCTCTCAGGTTTCTAGGTATTCCTCTATACTTTTCCAATTTGTTGTTCTGATTTATTTGCATTTATAGGCCATTTATTCAAGTTTCATGCATCACTAGGTTTTGTCATTAGATCTTGCATGTCATACATTTTTCCAAGCCATAGCTTGGTGGTGAACCCCTCTTGTAATTGGAAATCATACCCTTGGATTTACCCTTCTAGCAGATCTCTTTCCTCTATTCCACTCTTGGGGTGAGATCTCTAGGGTTTCCTTGAGTGAAACTTGAGAGAAATAGGTCTAGGTCTCCAAACACCTAGTTTGTGTTCCACCTCCCAAGAGGTGCAACACTTATTTCTGTTGCTTCAAAAATAAAGATGAAAATGAAAATCGTTTTGAAGTTGAAAATAAAAATAAAAATCAAAATCCAAGATGTGATGTTGAAAATCAAAATATATATTTTTAAATTGAAAGTGATGTTTTGGATAATCTTCCTGGTAAGATTTCTTGGAGACAAATAAGAACACATACCAATATATTATATGAAGAATTCTTTTATCATAAAAAACTTTCATTTCAATGTCAACTAATGATGCAATTGATGAGAATGCAAAAAATGAGAAAAGTAATGAAAAAGTTATCCATTTTTGTTAAACCAAGAAGAAAAGACCAATCACTAAAACATGCTATGTCTACTATTGCTAGTGACATTGAGTCTATTGGAAAAAATAGTCGATATAAAGATACAAATGCAGTAAGAAGAGCTATAAAAACTCCTATAGTTAATAAAGCAACTTTGAATAAAAGAATGGTAAGCAATATTACTGAAATTCTAAAAATACATCCTAAAACATTGCTAAGAGCATAAATCAGACTATTCCTTGCTTCTCTACCTAGGGTACCAACTCTATTAAACCCTTGTTTTTTTTCCCTTATGGTATAAGAATAAATCACATATGAGGACATATAAAACTATCCTAACTGTGGGAATGCCTTCATCTGATCATGTAGCCTATCATTGATAAAACTTCCCCAATGCATCTACACAGGGCCTTCCATTAATTTGGCTATAATTACAAACATCCATGGTTAAAACTTGTTGGAATCCTTAAGTCCTGCTATCCTGCTTAGCATGGTTATAACATCTTGAACATCTGGGTTGAACATAGACCTTAGAATTGGCTTCATTTTCTTTGTAATTTTCTCTTGGCACCATTGTGTGTTCATAATTTATTTTTTATGTTCTTTGACACTATGGTAAGCTCTAGCCATCATTCTCACATCATTGAATCTCAAATTATTTACAACATATAGAAGAATGTAGATACAAATAGAGGAATTCCACAAAGGGAGAGGTACATGGAGAGGTACATCAATCAGAATAGTATAGGGAGATCACATTACACACATGCAATCACACACATAACATGAAAAAGAAAACAAAAGCAAGACTAGTAAGGCACATGTGATTCAACCTATAGCAGGTCATCTGTATCCCAATCTTGTTCATCGTATACAAAAGGAAAACAACTAGCCAAAGGGACAACAACAAGTGTCAAACTAGGGGAAGCACCAAGTTCAACACTCTTCTTAGGAGAAGTATCATTTAAGCTCATAGAAGAAGAAAATAATGTATTCAATTCATTATGCACTTCTTTATCAATTTTAGCAATCTCATCATCATCATCTAAGTTAATCACCACGAGAGTTTGAATGATAATTTATAAAGAAGGTACTAGTTCCTATTACAGTTGCGATATAGGGTCTCTTTTTTGCGGTAAAGAGGGAGACTCCTTGTGTATTGCTTTAGTTAAGTTTGGATGTTGATTTTCTTTGTTTAACCTTTGAGAAATAACACGACGTCTATGCTATTCTCTCTAGCATTTTTGTTTATTTTAGTACGATTTTCAAGTTGTGTTTGTGTAGGAGTGGGTTTATCAACCATAGGTTCCTTTTCTTTCCTTAGAGGAGGAATGGAAGGAACCATGGGAGGTTGTTCAACCATTTTCTCTTTAGCTTTGTAAACTTGTTTTATCTTAGGAGGCATGACAAAAAAAAATTGGTTGTCTCTTTGCCATTTGTAGGAGATAGGAAAAGCATTTTTCATAGGTTGGTCTTGGTTAGTCAAAAGGTCTTTTGGTTCGAGCATGGTTTCATCAAGGATAAGAGGCTCAATCATAGGTTGAGGCATGTTTTGAAAGGATAATGCTACCATGTGTTTCGCCTTAAACTTTTGATAGCATTTGAAAAATAAGTCGTCACGAGGTTTAATAGGCTCAATAGGCTCAGGCCAAAAGAAATCCAATAAAAAAATGCCATGGGAAGACACACCTGATTAAATCCACTATGGTGCATATGAATATTTCATTGCCAAAGGGAAACTTTAAATATTTATGCACAATTGACGGGACAACTTACATGGAGTGTAGCCATGGATAACCAAGCTTCACATAGAATTGATCCAACGTCGAGATGATGGAGAATGAGACATCTAATTATTTTGGTCCTACTTTTAAAGGAAGGGTGATCGAACCCATCGTAGGGAAAGTAAAACCATTATGTGTTTTTATCCATGCTTTCATTTTGTCATATGTTTCTTGATAAAGTTCATGCATAAGCAATAATTCTTTAGTGATCACATTCTCTCCACAGACGGGATCAATTAATATCCCATTAGTGGGATTGTCATTGATTCAACTGGCTATGTAAAGAGGACCATCAGGTGCCTTTCTAATTATATCTTGTGATGAGAAAGCAATGTCAAGAGGAATTTTAGTTCGGCCCTTACAAGGTTGAATTTTGATCAATCCAACCATACTATCCATAGGACTTTCTTCATTAGTATCCATGTTATCATCATCCGTGTCAACATTCATCACATCATTCTTCTTAGTTTCACTAGCTTTGAGAAATGAAATATTATGATTTGGCATAGGGTTGGTAAATATTTGCAAGTTTTGGTTGGGAGGGGAAACAAACTTATTGCCTTGATCATTGACACCTCCAATTTGAATATGATTAGAATCAATTATTTCTTGCACAAGATGTTTAAGATGCTTACAATGTTTCATGTCATCTCCATTTTGACGGTGAAAATGACAATAGGAATTTGATCTAAAGTTCGGAGGTAAAGGTTTACTAGGATCGGGAGTTTTAATGGGAGGTAGGGAAATCAAGTTCTTTTCTAGAAGTTGTAACATGGTGTTATGGAGGGTATCTAGTAAGGGAGTAAATTGTCTTTTCAGATCCCCAAATGTAAAAGGGTTTGTCTTCTTTGTAGCAGCCACTTGGGTATCAACATGTTGGGTTGGTTGAGGGGGATTTAGTTGAAGGAAACTTTTACTCTATATCCTAAAAGGTTGGTAATTGTTTTGATTTGCGGATTCAAACTTTTCAGGACGACTAGAGGTGGATTTTGTTTCACGAATACTAATTGAGTTTTGATAATCACAAAGGGAAATACAAAAGTGTATGAAGGAGGGGAATTTCATCATCCCAAGTTTATCTTGAAATGAAGTCAGTAACCTTTTCATCATCCTTTTTCTTACATCTCATCAAATAAGCTAATGTCATCTTAGGAGTCATGTGCACTTGGAAATGGTTGATAAAGGCCTCAACAAGTTCATTGAATGAATGAATTGAGTTATTCGGTAACGAGGAAAACCATTCTAAAGTATTATCTTTCAAGGACCTAGGGAAAATCTTAGCCAAGAGCTTATCTTCAAGGACAAAATCACTGCATAAGGTGGTGTAAGCAGAAACATGGTTAGAAGGATCTCCTTTCCCCCCATATTTCTCAAACCTAGGAATCTCTATACCTTGTGGTATCGACATTCTTAATATCTCCAAGGATAAGGGATTGCTTTTGACATTGTATGACGGTTGTCCATTTTTATTTTTATTTATGGGTGAAATTTGTCGTTGAAGGGATGAAATTTTTTGTAAGAGTTGGTTAAGGATGGCGTCATTGGTTGTGTTTTGAGATGGCGGTGAATATGGTGGAGGTGTATATGTGTTTGAGGGGGAAGTGAATGGAATTCTTATGGGAGGTAAAGTGGTAGGAGATATGACGTGAGATGCCACAAAGGTACAAGGATTGCTAGTGGAAATATCCAAGGTAGGAATGACATTACTAGTAGGTTGCATCATTGTGGTTACTTGAGGGTTGGTATAGGTTGGAATAGAGGCAATGGTTGTAAGAGGAGGAATTTGAGTTCCTCCTTGAGTATTGTTTGAATTTTGAGCACAACTAGTCGTAAGATGTTTGCAAAAAAATGAGCTAAGTTATGGGGAAGTTCTATTCCTTGTTCACTTTCAATCATGAGGTGTATGTTATCTATGGTAGGAATAACAGTGCTGGAAACGTTTTCAGTACTCACTTGATGTTGTAGGTTTTCTAATTCTTCATGGATATGGATTATGTTTTCTTGAGGGACACTAGCAACCATTGTTTCAACACTTGTCATACTACTTGAAGGTAAAGAGTTATCAAGGGTATGGTCCATACCTAGTGAGCTAGTTTCAACACTATGAGTGAAAGAGCTAGATAACCCAAGGTCCATGATGAGTGTCTTATCATGGGATGACATGATTCTCAAACTACATCTCATTATAGTATTAGAAATAGGACATCAAGTTGTAAAGCTCATACAAGGGACAATCAATGAATGTAAGATAAATGCAATGAACACAATATATATGATAGACTTTAATTCCAATTCTTATGTTTACAAATGCACCAAATTAAGCTAGATCTAATGAAATAAATGAAATAGAAACTTAACAAACTATAATAGAGATCTAATAACAGCAAACAGAAGCAAAAAAATGAATTTTTTTAATGTTGTAAAATGCAGATTCAGGTTTGATACAAGACTAAATTGCCCAGATGGGTGAATGAGTCTAAATTAGGGTTTTTGGTGGATTAAGATAGTGAAAAAATCAACATAGAATTCCCAAAAATCAAGAAAAACTACTTGTACAGGGACTAAATTGCCCAGGTGGGCGAATGAGTCCCAAATAAGGGTTTTTACACTAAATTCAACAAATTTTGAGTTAATTCTAAGGTTTCTAACTTGTATGCTCAAATAATTATGTGTAATTGCAGATTCCCAATGAAATTCAATGATGCAAGATGCAAAAATGCAACCTATATGCATTTTTCACTAATGCAAGATTTAGAAGCCCTAAATGCAAATTAACTAATGCAAGATCTAATGCAAAGTTAATGTAAGCTAGATCTAGGACTTTTATGCACTCCAAATTAGAAATAAAGGGTTTGAAGGTTAGGTTCACCAAAATGAAAAGAAGGAAATAAGGAGTTTTCTCCACCTTTTAGGAGATGGAACAACTAGGGGGATCCTATTTTACTCTTCAATTTGTTAAAGGAAACCCTAGACACTTCAACCTAATGATTCAATTCAAAGAAGTGACTACTAGGGGGTTTCCTTAGGTGTGATTAAAAGGGGTTCACCACTAAGAAAATTCTTAGAAATAAGGAAATGAAAGCAATGTGCACATCTAACTATATGACATAGAAAATGGAACTGAAAATCAGAATAACAAACTAGAGATAAATAAAGAAGCACCTGGAAGATTGGAGATACCTGAAACAAGGTCTGCAATTCTAAAATTCTTTTGATGTGTACTAGGACTCATATGCCAGACTAGGCAATTTAGTCCCAGTTTAGGGTTTCTCGATTGAATTTGGAATTTTCTACTCGCAAACCAGGATCTACAAGAAAATGTTGAAAAGTAGTATACTAGGACTCATATGCCCAAGGTGGCGATTTGGTCCTAGTAGTAGGGTTTGAATGAAAATTTTGTAGCCTCGAGTGCTCTTCTGTAACTTTTGTCTTGGTCGATCTCCAACTCTAAAAATATGAATTCGGGCCTAGAGGTGAGTTTTTGTGAAGATGACAACTTCTTGACAACTTTGAAAACTTTATTTTATCTTGCAACTTTGTATTCAAAGGACCTTCAAGCTCCAAATCACCTAGATCTACAATCACGCATGAAGAGGGGAAAATGTTGCTTTGTTAGTGGACAGGGGTTTTCCTTGGTCAAAACCTATTTTGGTAATCAAACCTTGAAATGAAATGAAATAACATGAAGGAATAATGAATGAACAGAATGTAATGTTGCAACTCACCAAACCTTTGTGATAAAGGATGCAATATTATGTGAAATGGCTAGCATGAATGTGGATTTTAACTCTTGATTGAATGCTCGAAACTTGATCTTGAATGTTTGCTCGAATCATGAAAACCTACATCACAAATGTTAGCTCAAAAACACACATGATACATGATGACTTTGACATGATGCTTGAATCTTGAATATAGCTCCAAAATTCTTGATAATCAACTCTTGAATGCTCTTGAATACTCTTGATCTCATAAATTTTCCTTAGGAATGCTCTCATTAACTTGTTAGGAGAAAATTCATGAAATAACCTTATATTTATACTTGTTTATGCCAAATTTCCTAAAATTACAACACTACAAGCTAGCATCAGATCTAGGAGAATAAAATCCCACCAAGAATTGAATTCAAAATAGGTCCAAGCTAAAGCAGGACTCATACGCCCAAGGTGGCATATGAGTCCTAGTGACTTAAACTTGGGACAGAAATTTCAAGAAATGTTGGGTTCAATGCAATATTCAGAACCAAGCCTCGAAACCTAGGTAGGACGCATACACCCAAGGTGGCGTATGAGTCCTAGATAACTAAATTTGGAACACACAACCCAAAACCATTAATTATGATGTGTCATTTAGTAAATTTTAGGATTATCCTTTAGAAAATGCATTTAATTAGGCTTGTGGATGTAAAATTGGACCAAATAAGGCATAAAGAAGTCATGTTTTAACAAGGAGGGCCCAAAAAAGTGTGAAAATGTAGAGGGATACATTTTTGTACACTACAATATCAGTAAAAATTCTCCCTACTACCATTAATTGCAATCCCCTAGAAACATTTCTTCATATAAACTTTGAAATAAGGGAAAAATAGACGAGAGGTAGCAAGACAAAACATAAATGGTGAATAGATATTTTATGGTCCTAAAAACCTGGGATATGAAAACCTTTAATGTAGACAAGATTGATTTATTTTACATCAATACGTGTTGTGGGGGATAAAACATGGTACATTCAAGGTAACTATGTTTAACAATTCAGTTTTAAATCCTATGGTACTTTGAACCAAATATGTGAATGGTAAAATAAAAGTTGTATGCCATTTTTGAAGTTTTTTCAATCCCTTTTAAGGCTATTTATTTTATTGTTGTTTTATAAAAAATGTGCTTGATTTAAGGAAATTTATATAGACCTAAAATTATAAAGAAGATCAATTTAGACAATCCAAGATATATGTTGTAAATGGGCTAGAAATAATTTTATTGAGAAATCAAAAATTGTTGGGGTTTAACTATATAGGGATCTCCTTTGTTCTTTCCTTGAAATGCCACATACCTTGGAAGTAATGCTTCATGAAAAGTTTAGAAATGGATCTAGAAAGGATTGAAAACAAATTATTCTCATGGAAAAGTAAAGTGGTCAACACTAGATGCCAAAGCTTAGCTAATACAATCATCTCTAGAGGCATTTCTTGCTCACATGATGTTATTGTTAAAATCATAGCTTTCTTGCAAAGCAATATCTACTATTTTTAGATATGGAATAATATGAAAAGTGAAAACTTTGGGAATAGAATTTATGAGTGAGGAAGGAGCTATGAAGAGATGGGCTCATATGGAAAGTAAAATGAATTATCTAGGAAAGAGAAAACAAAGAAATGAAGTCATTTTATGCAATTTTTTCTTAAGAAATTATTTGGTTGAAATACACGTTTTTGTTTATGTTTTTGTACTGGTTGAGAGTGTCATTCATCATCTTGGCAAGGTAACTAGGTTTTTTTATCTAGATTATTATTTGGTTGTAGATGAGTTGATTATCAGTGTTAAGAGTGTAGAGATATTTATAGTAAATATTTATGTGATGTCATTGTTAGGATATGGTGTTACATGTTAACCACATCAATTATATGAATATGTAGCATCAAAATTGTCACCCTTGACAATTTCACACTAGGATTTGCTCCCCCCTATGTGCTTGGACCTAATCATACACTTAATTTCCTAATTATGCAAATAATTACCCATTGTGAAAAATTTATCAAAAAAATCAAACATGGGAAATCAAAGTAGGCATTTAATATTTTTGTCCCGACACTTTGGATCCCTAAAAATCAGGAATCCAATCTAGGGTACAAGGGGCCCTAGACTTCCTATTTTGGATCCAAATTTTAGTATGTCAATGTCGATAATTTATTATTCAAAATTCAAATTTTAATTATTGGCTATTGGGATTTAATTTTTAGGAAATTAGATTAATTACATATAAATACATAATATTTTCACAATTTAGAAAAAAAAAAGAGAAATATTAAGAATTTGATTGAACAAATCAAGCGTCCTAAAAGCATTCAAGAGTAGTCAAGAGCAAAATTTTTAGAATTATTGCAACAATTTGTCATCTAAGCATCACACCAAGTTTTATGTGAGTTTTGTTTGTGTTTTGCATACATTTCATTTTTGAGCACTAACACTTGTAGGTCTTCAAATCAAATCAAGTCAAGCAACAAGGAATCCTTGAGTCTGATGAGCATGAATGCAATCCCTCAATGAGATCAAATCTAAGTAATGAGTTGTAGAAAATTATTAATCCATCACTTTTCTATCATATAACATTTATCCCTCAAAAGGATAAGCTCTATTTTGTCATCAACTTTGTCATTGTGGAGGTAGAAATACCAACACGAGGTTTGACTTAGGAAATCCCATATATGGAACAACCCTTCCCCTCTCTTCATGTGTGCAAGTTACATATATAAAGTGAATTAGAGGAAGATTGAAGATAAGTTTTTCATTCATCCATTAAAACTCTACAAGTCGACAAGTCACAAAATCTATATTTTCTCACCAACATACAAAGTTTTGAAGCCAATCCAGGTATAGAGAAGATACAAAACAAGGACCTTAGGCATGTGAAAGTAGTTTCTAGATATAGGTCCTCAATCTAGGGAATCCTTGCACCCTATACCACTCAGATTTTCCTCAAATTTAAATCTTAGGTGCATCAGTGTCTGCCTTCTACTTTTCTAGAACTAAAATTTAATTGCATGTTTTAAATTTGTCATAATTCATCTTAGAGCAATTTATTTTGATAATTTATCTAGCTGCATCACTATATCACATCAAAATTCAATATCTAAAGTCCAATCAACTCCACAATAAAAAGAGAATTCAAATCCAAGTTTAGTT
>VDFB02391146.1:0-17352 GCA_007258455.2 Sequoia sempervirens | reverse complement strand
AAAAAAAAAGTAGTTATCGTTTGTTTAGTTTGGCTTTCGTTTTAGTTGACATCATCTCCATAATTTGACAAAGCTCTAAATCTCCTCATAATGATAAAATAATTAGATATAAGGCAATTGTGCCAACCGTTGAAGCATAGACCAATCCTTCAACGTGGTGAGGCGTCTTGCAAAAGAAGAAAAGAGGCTCGATGAGTTAGAGGCCGAGCCAATCTTCAGGTTGATAACAAAACTCAAATGAAAGGTAATGAACAGATTTGTGCGGTAAAGAGTGGAGATCACGGCTGGAGATAAAGCCCGATGGAAGTAGAATAAAGAATTTGAAGTAAATAAACATAGCAGGGAGAATCACAGTGCATCGGTAAAGAAAGAGTTTAAATTTGCAATTGGATGGGAAATGGGATGCATAGAAGGGCATAGATAAATGTTGATCAAATCAGAGATTGAGAACTGGATGAAGAGACAAGAGTGTTTGTGAAGAGTGCCTATGTGTAGGGAGAAATGGAAATGAAGGTAGCTGAACCAAAACAGGGATCTAATTGGGGCCAAGTGTGAGTTAGGCTATTGAAAGCCAAAATTGAAACTTTGTAACCAAAATAGTTTTATGTTGGTATTTTTACTGTTGTCAATCGTCTATTGTGTTTTGAATTAAACTTCACATTATGCGAGTGCACGTGTCATTTAGGAGGGGAGGATCCCTCTTGCGTCAATTGGTATCAAATGAGTTGTCTTGAGAGTGCAAAGGATCCACTAGGACCTGTGGGTGTTGTGTGAACAGATCGTTGACTGTGAGAAAATTCACACTGAGAAGAAAGTGTGTGAAGAAGTTGAGAAGAAGCTCATGAGAGTTGCTACAGGTGTGTGAGGAATCCTGAGCAACAAGATAGAGAGCTTGAAACTGTGAAGAATGTGAGTTGTGAAAAATCGCAGCAAGATGGGTTGGGTCATGAGGAAGCCCGTGTGGATACTGTTTTGGGAGTAGTATTGGGAGAATGTGGAGGACAAAATGTGTGAAGCAATGGAAAAGATGGTTCAAGGAAAAGTGGAAAAGAGTGTTGGAAAGAGTGAGAGAGAAGTGGTGAAGAAGAGTGAGGTGAAGAAAGAAGATAGCGAAAAAGAGTATTGTAGCCTGAGTTGGATGAAGAAAGATGAGAGATTAGCCCCTACCAATGCAAACGAAGAAGTCGTAGTTGAGACATGACCTGAAAAAGGCATGGAGGAAAAGGCAAAAAAGAATGAAGCAAACAACGAAGAGGTCGCAACAGATGGCGAAGGTGAAATAGATTTGTTCACATAACTGTTGGCGATTGAAGAAGAGTGGATGTCAAAGTTTGATGTTGCAATGAAAGGCCAAGAGTGAAAAGTTGTAGTTGATGAGGAGGTGGAAGACATCACAGTGAAGTTCGATGTTATAGTTGTGAATGAAGATGAAGTAAAACAATTTTATGATGTTCTTTGGTTTCAAATGAGATATAGAAGGTGAGATGGATAGAAGACAAGAGCGTGTTGTAGATACTATGTATTTGTTGGTAGAGATAGAAGAAGATGTTGCAGGATTTTGGTGGAGGTGGTTGATCAAAGGTGGGTTTGAACCCACTAAAGAGGAGAGAAGTGTGGAAGGCATTTGGCAGAGGACATCGAGCTTTGGTGGACATGATTCCACAAGGCGGAAAATGAGGAAGATATAGTGTTATTGGAGAGAAGTGGTGCGTGTTCCGGAACGATGCTAGAAAAGGCCAAAGAAAGATTAAATTTCTAGCACTTGGACAACAAAGGAGTTCGTTGCAGGTTGCATTCAACCTGGAAGAGTTGTTCAACTACTTAACTCCACCATTGTGAACCTAAAAAATTTTAAAAATACGCATACACTAGATATCAATGTTAGTGATTTATGTTTAAGAATTATGAATTTTTCTTATTTCTAAAAAAATTTGTGTTATAAAATGATGTCACTCATTAAAAATATTATAAAGTATAAAAACAAGTCATTAAAAAATGGTTATTTATGATACAAATTATATATAAAAACAAATTTTCAAAAATCACTAGTTTACATTATCTTCAAATTCTTAGTAGCTTTCTTACTATAAGACACACTATTGTGGATGACCCATTTTAAGAGAGATTTTAGAAGTGTCATCTTATCTAGAGCTAATTGAAGTATGTGCAAGGAGTTTCTATTTCTCAATGGTATTCTCTATCCTAGGCCTTTTAGCCTGAGGTATTCTCTTATGAAGATCAATATATGTTGTATTTGCATTCTTCAAGTGTTTTCTATTTTCAATATTGATGATCTATAGACATTGCTAATTTCTAGTTTAGATCTACATGTTGGGAGGTATTTCTTTGATGTTTTTCTCTCAACTTGATACAACTATTTTCACTTATTGTTGCAAGTATGTTGTGGGTGTTGTCATTGATGTAAATCAATATGGAGGTCATTGATGATGTTGTCTCTATTTTCAACATGGTGGCAGTATGCAGATGGTTGCATATGTTTCAATCAGGATAATTAAATATAATGTATGAAGTTGGATGTCATGAGGTGCTATAGCAATTGTTTCCTATTGCTCATGAATAAGTGTGCAATTCTATGAATATTGTACTAACTGTCTATTGTTGTAATTTGTATAGAATAATCTCTTACAGTCAGTGACTTAGGAAGGCGTTTTGAAAAGCTTTGGAGAATGCTCTGCATTCCTTCGCATTTTAAAATATGGTCTTGCAGTTTGAAGGATAGACAAAGTCAAGTATGAAGCATGTGTGTTTCAATTCATAGATCATAGAAGTTACCACATAAGTTTCTTGAGTAAGCAAATTAGATACTGTGTTGTTGTAGTCCTAGAAGGTTCTGAGAAATGCTTTGCATTTCTCTACAATTGTTATGGCCTTGCAATTTGGAGGATGTGTTTCTAATGTCTATTTTTTTGTCTCTCTTTGAGTTTCAGTTGTTGAAGTGTACCTCAAATTAAGTTGTAAAAGTTATATCTCAAGACTACGTTGTTTTGGTTTGTAATAGATATTGGTTTTGTCTATTTGCTTGCGCCAACATAATGATGCATGAAGTTGTGAAAGAAGGGCATGTAAATATTCTTGAATATCATTTGATGCTTGTGATGTAATCTTTGATGCTATCTTAGCTCTTTGATACCACTTGTGGTCTAGAGTTAATATTTTGAAGGTTGAGTGTTTGTTGGGTCGAATTAATTTTTTATGTTGTTTGCACCAAGTTTTTGTGGTGTGCGCCAGTATGGGAATGTGTGCAAAGTTGAAATAGGTCCTGCTTATCTTCTGGCTTGGACTGCATTGAATTTCCCTTTCTCGTGAATGTGTTGGAACCAACTCAATATGGTTGTTGCGCGTTTTAGTTTGGCCGATAGGGAGAAACTTTTTGATGCTTGTGGAAGGTATAAATTTTAGATCAAGTGTGTGATCAAGGTGTATAATTTCAATGTGCAATCAGTGTAATTTGCTAATAGCAGTGCACTAAAGGCAAAAGAATGTGTGTGAATTTTTAGTGAAGTGTTTGATGCATGTTGGTGGAAATGAGTTGAAAGCAAAAGAGTTTGAAAAAGGTGTGTGAAAGACAGTGAGCCGACCAAAAGTGTGTGAGTGAATGTTGGAGGCAATGAGTTGAAAGCAAAAGAGTTTGAAAAAGGTGTGTGAAAGATAGTGAGTCGACCAAAAGTGTGTGAGTGAATGTTGGAGGCAGTGAGCCAAAGGAAGAAGTTCAAGTGTGATTGTTGGAGGCAGTGAGCCAAAAGAAGAGAAGTCTCTAAGTGCTAAAGGTAATAAGTTGAAGTTGGCAGTAGAAGTGTAGCGATGGTGATTTATTATTTGATTCACCAAACTTTTGTATTCTGAGATTGTAGCCTCATTCTGTAAGTATTGAGCAGGAAGTTGTAAACTTCCTTAGGTTAAAGACCTTAAACCCTGTTGTAATTGTTGATTCATTTGTGAGGTTAGATTTGAACAGTAGCTCCAAGCAACTTTTCTCACTGTGGTGTTTCCCTTGTTGGGTTTTCCATGTAAATCTGGTGTTATTGTTATGTGCCCTTGCTTTGAACTTGTTATTTGATTGAGACAGTTTTAAGTTTTGATTGATAAGTTGAAATTGAATTGATTTAAGGGATATATTGATTCACCCCCCCTCCGTATATCTATGTGTTCTAACACTTATAATTCTATAAGATTTAATGTTTGAATATATTCATTGTGAATTTCCCTATCTAGCTTTAATATTGATAAAGAGTTAACATTTGAATCAAGATACTAATTTTCTAAACACAAAATAATCATATATGATGTATTCTTAGATTCTCTTTCAATAAACCTATTTAATTCACTCATGAATATTATTAAAATGTATTTTATAAATAAGAGAAAATATAAATTCTAACTACATATTTAAGCCCAAATCTAGAAAAAAAAAATGGTCCTAGAAGCTAATTGAGAAAGGCTTTCTAAAAAATCATTTGAAAATACAAAATCCCTTGATATAGGATAAAAATAGATAAGAACATTAAAAATAGGCAACTTAATAAATAATTTATAGAATAACTTCTTCTTTTTTTATGAAACCTCAATTAAAACATATCTATAGGACACCATTTTTATATTTGATAAGGTACACTCCAAACCTTATGTTTAAGAAATTAAAATAAAGTTAACCTAAATACATGAGAGGTATAAAGTTAGCCCTAACAAATAAGTCATCTCTCTTGATATAACAAATTTCAAATTATTACAGAGAAATAATGATACCCTACATAAATGATCTATAAGATAAAACCTTGGATTGAAGGACCTAAGATCGAAATAATATAGATATGGATAATTAAAAATTAGATTAATTGAAATTATTAAGATGAATATGGAGCTTATCTAGTTTGTGGCTCGATGATGACTTAGACTTATTGAGATGTTGTGACAAAAAACTAGAAACTAGTTCTAGATCAATGATTAGGATCTTAAAATTGAGATATTATGAAAGTTTCAATGCATGGAATTATGTCCCACACACATTCTAGTATGGGGATGACTCTTAACATTTATTGGACATGTTCGCTTGGTTTGTACTTACATCTAGAAATTGATGGTGTTGAAAAGTACCTTTGGAGTCTATCATAGATAGAAGAAGATTGTTTTTTTTTACAAGTCAAGTCATATAGTACCTAGATGTGACAAGATTGAAAACACACAAAATAAAGAGTGTAATATTACTAAAATTATGTGGAATTAAATGTGATCATGTATTAAGTTACAATTGGACTCGAATAAAGTAAGAATAAAAGAAGTTAATTGTTCTAATAATCAATGATCTAAACAATCTTAAAATACATCCTTAAATACAAATCCTAAACATATAACTCTAAATTTTCAATATATAAATTTAAAAATTTAAAAATGGAAGATTGTGACAATGACCTATTGGATAAAAAACCTAAGATATAGAAGCCAATACTAATATAATGGACTTAATTTAAGAAAAATGTAGACTTAAAATTGAAGTTGATTACTTCATTAACCAAAAAAGCCAAATTAAATGTGATAACATTCAATTTTAGCATCCAATGTAAAATAGTATAAAACAAAAAGTGAGTACAATGCATGCACTTTTATGTTTTACACTTAATTTTTTGGTGATAGAACTTTGTTAATCTAAAACAATCATTTAGGAGAGAGAACCCACTAGTCGTGCATCCTAACTTTGCACCTCTTAAAATCTATCTTATTAACATCCAATAGCTCTAAAAATTTAATAGCATCTTCACTCAGTTAACTATATAAACCTAAGGTTTCAAGTTGTCATCATCAAATTTGATACCTTAATTATGCATTGTGATAAAAGATGTTCAAAACATTGTTTTTCTTACCCCTACCAACCGTAGTTAATTACCCCTTGATCTTCATTCCAACATACTCCAATACTTGAACATTTTATCACTTAAAAAAATCACCTTTTAAATATATGAATGCACATTATTAATAAATTATACAACTTATTATTAATAATCGATTAAATATAAACTACTAATATTTCCTCATAACCAGCCCACATAGGTAGTAGAGTTGGCTTGGGCAGTGGGTTTGCTCTCCATTGGTCTCTCGTTCAACTCCGCTCCCGAGTTTAAGAGGTGGGACTTCTTGTAGGCCCTAGCTCACCTCAGATACCCAAGATACAGACTGCTGGGCCGCTGAGCTGGATCGTAAGGACACCCCTATTGTAGAAAATAAAAAATATTTCCTCATACAACTAAAACAAAACACTTTATATCTATTAACTAATTAATTTTTATCTATAAATTATTAATAAAAAACAGATAACTATTAATACGACAGTCTAACCTTAATTCGTATATGTTATATCTACACACAAAACTATTTTCATTTGTTTTTGCTGCTCGTTTATCTGCCTCCCACGATCAGTCGTGTCCATCACCAGGGCGATCTGCAAAATCTTCAATCAACGTGTCTACCGGCAGGAGGAACGTGTCCTAGTTGTGAGGGGAGCTCAATATGCCGTCAGTTTTATCTTGGGACGAAATCTGTAGAAGATGCAGCCGACATTCGTCAAAATGAATGCACTTCGTCTTGCTTCTGCTTGCAGACAACTCCATAGATCTGTCTCCTTGTGTTTCGATGACCCCTGCCAACAAATATCCCCATTACATTTTATTTTCACAAAAATTATCCCCAGTGAAAACCATTTCTTTGTTTCTCCTCATGTTCTGAAATGTTAGCAGAGCGGCTGAAGAGGGGTCTTCCCACTTTCTTGACAGAGCGGCTGAAGAGGGGTCGACTGCAACTGTGTCTATCAACACAAAAAATCTCAGGGGTTTGGAACTTGTGGAGCGGGTAAGGTCTTTTGACCTAGACCTTACTGGGGCTATGTCCCAATATTTTTTCTGGTTTCAATTTCGCAGGCTAGGGTTTATAGGGTTTCCGGTCTTTTGAGAAACTTCCAAGTTTAGGGTTTATAGGGTTTTCGGTCTGTGAATCTGTAATCTAGAAATTATGTCTAATCAAATGAGACTGAAATACGCCAAATGAATAATGCTTATTTCCTTTATGTTTGAGTATGTGAAATTGAAATCGTTTGATATCTCTAATTTTCAGAAAATCCTCAAAGAGTATTAAGGCACTCAAATTAGCAAATTCCCAAAGATTTGCATGGCAGGTGATTGAAACACGAAAACATTAGGCATCTATGCTTTTACAATCCTGATAAAAGGAAGATTTCATAAACAGTTATAAACCTTTGGCAGGTGTATGAGGTACAAACACATTAGGATTCTAAAGCAGCTTTTGCCAAAGCTTTATCAATCAATTAAAAATAAACAACTTGTTTTGCAAAGGCATGAGTGCACACTTATCACATTCAATTCAAATTATATTGACTTTCAGCCATGATTCCTTAACACCAGCACACATGCATGTAACTTTCCATAGTAGGACCTTATTGGAAACAAATTAAATAGACAGTTGAAATTGGAACAAGATGGCAATGCAATTATGGAGGTATTTTATTTCCCATAGCTAATTGATATGCTTTACAGTGATATAATATATTTTGTGCACCATATGGCCATTAGCACATTGTTCTTATACGATTGCAAATAAAATTTGGATTGCACTTTCTATTCCCTGTAATTAAATTTGGTGTGTATTCTCAGTGAAGTTATATACACACTTCTTGTTGGCACATATGAAACTAACCTTACTAAAAGAAAGAAAACTTATCGTTGGTTGAATAGAAATTGCATTGCAACTAAAGAAAAGTGAAGAAATTTAAAAACTAAAACTAAAAAGCATCAAAATCAATGCCATTTAAAGTCACAAATGTCATTGTGTATATGTGATGCATATGATAGATGCTACCTCTAGTATGTCCTAAAAGCTGTCAATTGTAAATGGGCATATAAATTAATTATTAATAATAAGTTGTGATTGTAGTTTTGTTTTCTTTTAGGGTTATCAGTAATTACGATAGATGCTACCTCTAGTATGTCGTAAAAGCTATCAATTATATGTTTCCTTCATATAATGTTCTGCATAATATTTGCATAAGACACAATTCTGTTGTCTGTGATCAAAATGGCCAAAATGTTATCATAGTCCTTTTGCAAACCTAATAGCTATGCAGTACAACTGATTTGCTTATTACTGAAATCCGATATTAAACTATAGATATCTGGGAGGCCTATATTTCAGTCATGCTTTCGAACTACAGTCATAATTTATGTTACTATTATCGTAACTCTAGTCACTTAGTCTGCAACATCGACTCTTAAATCTGTTACCATCTATTGTCCCATCACTACTATATCAAGAGACAAAACGTGGGGTTTATAAACATGGTTTAACCCCACAGAAACCTGCAGAATACAGGAAACTGGCGTAATCTACATATAATGAAATATAGTTGTGATTGTTTTTTTCTTATTGAAGGAAATTGAATTATATAAATTGTTACTGATTTTTTACTTTCAATAAATTTCTAGTTTCAATCTATTTTCATACTTGTATATTGATGTTTCTTAATAATGTCATTGGTTTTTGAATTACACAGATTGAAATAAGTAACCGGTTATAGAACATTACAAACTCACTAGTCTGTAGACATTGCAAAGTAGGCATACTCTGCAAAAAAGTTACATTGTCCTGAAAATTAAAACATTTACAAAATGTCCAGCATTGGAGATATAGCATGCTCTGCAAAAAAGGTTACAATATCTGGATATTTAAAAAAAAGTTACATTGTCTGCAAAATTGAAACATTACAAAAAGATTAACCTGTAGACATTGCAAAGTATGCATGGTCTGCAAAAAAGGTTACATTATCCGGAAATTTAGAACATTACAAAATTACCAGCCTGTAGATATTGTAAAGTAGGCATGGTCTGCAAAAAAGGCTACATTA
The DNA here is from genome assembly GCA_007258455.2 of Sequoia sempervirens. Lineage (NCBI taxonomy): Eukaryota > Viridiplantae > Streptophyta > Pinopsida > Cupressales > Cupressaceae > Sequoia > Sequoia sempervirens. The sequence goes on along the minus strand of VDFB02391146.1, from coordinate 8,429 downwards.
TCTAAGGAAATTATAACATTACAAAATAGCCAGCCTGTAGATATTGCAAAAAGTAGGCATGGTCTGCAAAAACTAGTTACACTATCTGCAATATCAAAACATTACAAAATGACCAGCTTGTAGACATTGCAAATTAGGCATGGTCTACAAAAAAAGATACATTGTCTGCAAAATTATAGCCTTTGCAGAATACACATTTTGCAAAATTGAAACATAGGTATTGCAGAATTGACTAGTTCACCATAACACCAGGGAATGGTTCAGGCTCCTCCACAGGACTATTTGTCAAAGTGTTTTTTTGGATTACCTAAATCAATATGAGGTGTAATAGGAGCAATATGACCCCCTGCAGTTCTTATTGTCAATCCTGGATGACATTTGCAGAAACCCATCCACCATGATCTGCCTGGTAAACCATTTTTGAATGGATTTGGCCTTGTTTGACAAATATAAGCCACTTCTGACTTCAACTGAATAACCTCCAAAGCATAACCAAACTGAGCCATGTCTTGGCACCACTCAACTACTTCCAACTCTTCTTCCATAGAAAGGATTGTTGGTGGTCCCTTCCTTTTTATTGTTGTCATTCCTGACAGCCAAGATCTTAAACTGCTGTAATAGCCTCAAAACTGACCACAACTTGCCCTGATTGCTATTTGTAATTTCGTCAAATGGTTTATATGCAACCGTGTAGCTTGCTGATGTAATGTTTCAGTCTAAAGTAACTTGATAGAACGAATGCTAAAACTGATTTAAATATCCCTACAATGGCTACAATCTGATCTACATGCGAATATGCAATCCCTTTGGATTTGTTTATGCAAAATATATGGGAGATTAGGTATGCAGAGACAAGCTACAGCAATTAGACAATTTGTAAAACACTTGCCATGCATCACATTATTTGCAATTTCATTTGCAAGAGTATCTATTGAAATCAGCTACTTGTATCTCCACTATCATGAATACAATATTAATATCAAATAGCCAAGACTCTTGGCTGATACATTTGAATTAATAATTAAATCTGATGCAGACTATCACCTACAGCCATGAGATATGCCAATGTGCTAAATCTGTGGTGAACAAGACATCTACAGCAGTGACTAATGATTGGCAGATGCAACTATATAAGACTAATAATTGCAACGCTATTTTATTGACTAAAGTGCTAATCTAAATGCAATGTAATGACTGAAAGGAACCTGGAAAAATGATAGCTGCCTAGACAGATAACTTCGATTCTCTTTGCTCAAGCTGAATTTGTCTCCAAAGATGTGGCGCCCAGCTTCCTAGCTGCCCAACAATGCCTTATGAATTTTCTTGGAATTTATTGAAGCCACTAACATGAAATCGCCCCTGTCAAGTCAGCCGCCCCTGTTCTCTAACCAGTCTTCAGATTTAAATAAATGATTGCTTTAAACTTCATTCAAAGGCATGGAAATTCATCTTCTGATCTCCCACAATGGTGCGCCCAAACTCCTTATGTAAATCGATGTAAAGAGAGACTCCTATGATAAAAATCGTGGCTCCTTGAAGACTCTAATGGCGTCCCTGTTGCTTCAGCCTTGGCATCAGAAAATTCTTAAATAGAAATCAGGTTCTCTTCTTCAAAATAATCGATGCCTCCAATAATTTTTCTCAATGCTGATAATCTCCAATAGAATGATCTCCAAAATTGGCCTTAGGCCACAATTTTCTGCCCTAATGAAGTGACTGTGATATCACCTCCAATCTGCAATAATTCAGGTGATATTGCACACCCTCAAAATTGCTATCAATGGGAGTTTTCGTTCCCAAAGACAATCTGATTATCTGCAGACCACTTGGCTCCACAAATACTCAAGAAGAATCACCAACCAACAACTCATCAAATCTGGATGCCTGATAATGAAGCCCAAGACGTCTATTTATTCTTTTTCTCCACTTCCTCCAGAAACTTCTAGAACATTATTTTATTTTATTTATTAAGTGACTTTATAAAATATTTTATAATTCAAGTCACTTTATTAAATTAATTAAATATAAAGTTATCTTTTAATATTTATTTATTTGATAACTTTATAAATAATTAACTTAATACCACTTATTTATTTAATTAAAATAATTAATTAGTCATCCTCATAAAATATTCATTATTTTGGACAACTTAATTAATTAAATTAATTAAATCGAATTACCTCCAAAACGGGGACATTACCGGCTAGAGAGGGATTCCCACTTCTTTGCTGCTGCTCTTATAGAAAAGTCATTTTCCTCAACATCATAGATGGCATGGTCCATATCTTCTTGAGTCCACTTACCAATATTGCGCTTAGTCTTTTGTCTATGATGTTGTTGAGATTTGTCAGCAACATCCATTGTTTCTGCAATATTTTCAACTGGATTGCAAGCTATGTTATCATGAGGTGGGTTGGTTGAAGTGTCACCATCATTTGAGTCAACCACTTGCAATTCCACATACCAACTTTTTCTCTTTCCTGCCACCATAATGCCTACAGAAAAAAAATATCATGTTATATTATTCTGCAAAAACATGTAATAATTGAGCTGTTTAAAAATATGTTATTTTGCAAATATGTTTAAAACCAAAGGAAAACTCACAAAATAGCTGGCGAAATATAAAGTCCAAGCAAAGGCTGTAAAAAATTTGAATTCAGATACATCGAATTTAAAAGCTTGTTTATCGAATGGAAGCATAACCATAGCGAATCTCACAAATTATGAATATTATCAAACTCCTACTTGTAATAAATGCCAAAATTAAGTGTGTACAACAAATTAAAATATCGGATGCCTACATTTATCTTTCCCTCAACACAAATTGAAATATAAAGAAAAAACAACAAAATTTGGTTACTAAGGGAAGCAACGAGTTTAATTAGCTTGAGTTTTCAACTTAACCAATCTACAAAGTATGCCAACAAAAAAAATAAAAAAATGAAAGACATAAGAGATCGAATACCACACAAAGGAAAAATTTTCCCCACATACACCTTGAATGGCGGCCAGATTCATGAGGAACAAAGATAGACGATGCTATATGAAACAATCTAAAAAAAAATGGCTTGCATAAGGTAAACATTGATCTCCTTAAGAAGAACGATCTAAAACATTGAAAGGGGACTCAAGTAACAAGGAGTATGAAACAAGGAATTTGTAGCCAGTAATCACTAATGACAAGGGCATCGACTAGAAGGTACGCTTATGAAGGAAAAATCGAGCCCTCTTTCAACCATGGTGTGCTCTGAACAACCAACAATTGGATAACATGCATAACCGCATCAATGGGAGAGATTTGAAACAATAAAATTTAAAGTTTATACAACCAAAACAATTTCATGTGAATCCAAAAGTTTGGCAACAACCTAAAATACTTCCCAATGCTGAACAATATCATTTGGAATACATGGTGCACAAACAACAAAGAATGAAGAAGACCAACTTGGTTTCCTTCACTTCGAAGACGGAGAAGAAGTGTCGAAACAAGCTTATCGCAACAACAATCCTCTTTCCTCGAAGCTTTGATCAACCCTCATAAATTACTTCCACACTTTGAGAACCCTTTCCATTCCAAAAATCTATATCTGTTTTTAAGAATATTTTTGCAGAGCAAATTTCTTGTTCGAAATCCAAAAAGAAGTATCGTTTTTCCAAAACTGAGCATTATTATAAAAACAAGGAAAAAGTTTAGTTTTTCCAAAATAAAAATCCAAGTAAGAGATAAGTTTTCAAATCCAAAAATCAACAAAAATGACAAGTTTCCAATTCAAAATTCAATTTGGAGTCATGCATGTGCATGCACTCCTATTTTTCCATTTTAAAATTGCTTTTACATCTTGTTCGAAAATCTATTCAAATTAATTATTCTATTTTAGAATTATATATTCTCTCCAAATTTAATTTTATTTTCATAGCATAATAATAGTAATAATATTTATCTCTGTTTATTTATTTATTAAAACATTTAATCAAAAATTATCAAAATCCACATAATATCCTTTCTCATCCATGGTTTATTTAATTATTATTTTAATTCTAAATTAATTTAAATTACCTTATAATCAATTTAATTTAATTAAATTGATTAAACAAGGCTTTTAATAATATTAAATGTACCACATAATTTCAATAACCAATTAAACAACATAATAATGAACAACAATGAGACATCACCAATAATCCAAACAAACTTACTCAAATGCCAAGAAAGGGCCGAACATGGAGAGGCACTACAAGTGTGACCAACATTGGGAAAAAAAAGTAATAATTAAAAAAATGTATGTTAGCTAAACCTTATGAAGTGGCGTGTCTTTTCAATTAGGTCGCCACCTTTCAAAAGAAATAAAAGGATGTTGTGAAATAATTTTGAGATTAAGAGAAAATGAATGTCCTTTAGTTTTTAAGAGCAAAAAAAGGAGCAGATTTATGAGTAGAGATCAAACTTTACAAGAGCAGAAACTAGACATATTTGGAGTAGACCTAATGCAAATATTTGTGAAGATAAATTTTAGATTTGAGAATATTTATTGGAGATCCTTTTTGCAAATATGAGTGGGAGCATTTTGCAAATTTAAGAAAATATTTTGAGGTAGATTTTTTTGAAGTCCTTGAAGGGATCTAGAGTAGATGCAACAACATTATTTTCGTAATATATTTTGAAGGTTGGTGCCTTCTATTTTGTGAGATCAAGAGGTTGGTTCCTCTCACTCAAAGAGATTGATGTCTCTTGCTGAGTTGTTTCTAGTGAAGGGGATTGGTGTCTCTTGTGGGTTCGTACCTATGAATCCTATAAGAAGATATATATAAAAACAATATTTTTCCATGGTTTTCTTCTGTAATGGTTTCCACGTAAAATCGAGTGTGCATCTTGTGTGCTAAATTGTTAGATCTTACTTGTGTAGATGCTTTGATTATTGATTTATGATTGTTAAAGTTATAAATTATAAAATTTGGTCATATACTAATTCACCCCCCTTCTCAATATAAGTGTGTGTGTTTTCTTCAATTGGTATAAGAGCAGGTTGCTTCAAAAAATCCTAATCGCTTGAAGGAAATATCTTAAGAACACACATTGCGAATCAAGAAGGGATTTCCTCAAGCTGAGCACCATTGTTCGATGGGAAAAACTATGCTTTTTGGAGTATGAGGATGCACATTATTTGATGGATCATGGATTTGATATATGACAATCTATTGTGGATGGCTATGTGGCACCATCTACTCCACCAACAAATCAAGCTGGAAAAAGGGCAAGTGAGAACAATGCTAAAGCTAGGAATGTAATTCTAGGTGGTCTGACTAAATCCGAATTTGTCAAAGTCATGGATTGCACATCAACAAAAGAGATGCGGGTTAAGCTCTAAAGGACAAAGTGAAAATGGCAAAGCTCCAAACCCACATGAGACAATTTGAAAGTTTTAAGATGAAGGATTAAGAGAATGTTGCCACCTATTTTCTTCATGTGGATGAAATTGTAAATACCATTCATGATCTTGGAGAAAAGATTGAGGATACAATTATTGTGCAAAAGGTTTTAAGATCTCTATCCATGAGATTTGATGTGAAAGTTTCTACCATTGACGAAATGAAGGATTTAGATACTTTGAAGATGGATGAGTTACATGAAATTCTTACTACTTATGAAGTGAGGACTGAGAATGGAACATCATCAAAATAAGAAGTTTCCTTCAAAGCATTAACAAGGATGAAGAACAAAGGACCTGCATCAAGTGAAAGTTCAAGTGATGAGGAAGAGGCTAAATTTGTCAAAAAATTCAATAAAGGAACTATCAAGAAAAAACATAAGTATATTCTTAAATGTATATTGTTGTAATATAGGCCATTTCCTACCAAATGTCCACATGTTGGAAGTGATAGCAGTGAATAAGAAGTATATTATGACAAGGGAAAAGATAAGAAAATTCATTATAACAAGAAGTCCACTCAAAGGAAATTAAAGAAGAATTCCCCCGGTCAGTGGAGAATTTATACTTGGATTTCCTTTGAAGCAGCAAGCATTTCCGCTTGGAGAAGTTGGAGTGACATTTACGAAGACACAAGAAGAGCCTATATGTTCAAGAAAGCAATAGTTCATTTGAGGAAAGTGATGAAAGCTTCTTCAAAAGTGATAGAGAAGAATTTCTCTTCATGGCCATGGAAACAAAAGAGGAAGCTCCAAGGTGTGAAGATAAAGGAAATGAAGAGATCAAGAGAGAGAAAGATATTATAGAAGATATTAAGGAAGAACTTGCCATCACCATAGATGAAATCAAAAGACTTAAGAAGGAAAATTCAAAGTTGAAAGACCAAATTTGAAAAGAGAGTGAAAAGTCTAAAAAGATAATTATGGATATGAAGACTCAAGCTAAAGAAGCCAAACGCATTGAAGATGTTTTAAAAGATCAACTAAAGGCAAAAAAATCAGAGTGTGAGAAGCTTGAATATGTAATTGTTTCCTTGAGGAAGGAGCTAGAAAAGACTAAAGATTAAATCAACAAAAACATTAAGTTTGATAAAAGTCCTAAAATATTAGAGGATCTTATCAACTCACAAAGATCACCATTCATCAAAAGTGGTCATGGTTTTGATGAAATTTTTTTGTAAACTATAAAGGAGTTGGAAATTAAGAATTATGTTGTAACCCTCCAAAGTTCGAACAAAGAGGAGGTGAAAAAATAAGAGAACAAAAGGGAAGAAAGAAAAAAGGAGGCAAACAAAGAGAAAAATAGGGAGGATAAAGCCTCACAGTTTCAAAGACCTAACAAGGACAACCTAAAATGGTCCTTCCCTCAAAGGAAGCCACACACAACCAGGTTTCAATATTATTTCCATGGTTATTGTTTTTCATGTAATTATTTTGGGCATAAAGTAGTAAATTGTAGAGTTCGCACAATGAATTATTTTGAGTTCACGAAGAGGAATTATAATGTATTTTCTCCTCTAATGGAGTGTAACATTGCATGTTACAAGTGCAACAATTTTTGGCACACAACACGTTTTTGCTAAACTATTTTCCCTGAGCTTGGAGACAAAATAAGAAGGATGTTTTTGACAAGATAAATGATGAATCAAACAAGGTTTATAAAAAGAAGAAGGAACAAGAAATGATAGAAAAACCCATGCTTGTACAAGTTGCAGTATATGCTCAAGATGAGAAAGAAAAATGGTATGTTGACAGTGGTTGTTCAACCCACATGATTGGTGACAAAAGCAAATTTCTCTCTCTAAAGAAAGTGAATGAAGGAATGGTGAAATTTGGGGACAATGCTATGACAAGCATAAAAGGTAAAGGCACACTTAGTTTGGATAATGGATGAACTAAAAATAAGGATGTCTTATATGTTGAAGGACTGAAGCATTATCTCCTAAGTGTGAGTTAGTTGCGTGATCGAGGGCACACTTTCATGTTTCATTCTGGAGGATGTAAAATCATGAAAGATGGAAAATTGATAGTTGATGCTTATATAACAGATGGTAATTTGTACATTCTCAATGAAATAAAAAGTGACAAATATTATATGGGTTGTTGGTATGTGGTGACTGATCATGCTATTTTGTACACTCTTCATTTTTTTCCTACTTTTTTGTGTCGTCACCGAAAAAAGAAAAATCATCGAAAAAGGAAAAAAATCAACTTTGTGGAACTCAAATTCTGGAAGCTTCTAAAAGGATTGTTATAAGCAGTTGGGATGGGAGTTGTAGGATGAAGGCGATTATTTGTGAGATTGTAATAAGTTTTTGCACTGGATAATAAAATCATTCGATGGCTACGGTTTTGTGGATGTAGCCTGGATTGGGTGAACGACATTAAATTCTCTGTGTTAATTTTTTGTGTGTGTTTTATTTCTCTATTTATTAATTAAATTTGCATTTAACTTGTTAGATATCTACCTTCTAACCCTAACAAGTGGTATCAAAGTGGGGTTTTTTTCAGTTATCATCTATAGGAAGGTCTCACGGTTGAGTGGGAGCAATGGCTGACAAGGGTAAGTTGAAGGTTGAGAAGTTCAATGGGAAGAACTATCAGTTATGGAAGATGCAGATGGAGGACTACCTCTATCAGAAGGATTTATGGTGGCCATTGGAAGTGAAAACCAAGAAACCCTCAACAATTTCTGATGAGGACTAGGATATTTTGGACAGAAAGGCACTTGGCAGTATTCATTTATGCCTGGCACAATTGGTGGCATTCACTGTTACAACAACAAAGACAACTCAAGAGTTGATGCAAACCCTAGCGAAGTTATATGAAAAGCCTTCCGCTTCGAATAAGGTATTTCTTATGAAGCATTTATTTAATACGAAAATGGCAGAAGGTGGGTCAGTTGTTGATCATTTAAATGAGTTTAATATGGTTACTGGTCAATTAACTTCTATAAATGTAAGCTTTGATGAAGAAGTTAGGGCTCTTTTGATTCTGTGTTCTT
>VDFB02391145.1:0-11658 GCA_007258455.2 Sequoia sempervirens | reverse complement strand
TTCCATCTCAAAAAATTGAGTGTAGCTATCCTCATTTTCACGTCCAAGGTCAATATTTTTTGATTTCAGAAAAAAAGTGGCCACTTAAGCCCCTTTTTGGGAACCATCTTGATGCACTTACCCTAATACAACTTCAAATATTTCAAATATGTATCATTGTTCTCTAATTCTAGGGATTTATTAAACTGTTTGGCCCTTAGATTTTTATGAGCACAAAGGTTGTTAAAATGACTACCTAGAAAATGAGATTTGATGCTTAATATGCAAGCTAAGATGATTTCTATGTGCAAATGTGTGGTGGAATGATTAATGGTATGATTCTAAATGAAACAAAACAATGGAAAGGATAATGGATGCAAAGATAAATGAAGGATGATGTTGATGATAGATGAAGAAATGAAGATGAGCGAGATGATATGAAACTATAGTGAACTATCCATGATTATGCATATGCTCAAATGTAAACATAAAACAAACTAACCTAAAATGTAACTATGAAGAAATTAATTAATCTAAGATGAGAATGCAAAGTAACACATGATATGAAAATTAAGTATAAGACTCCATGAAAGCTCCAAGCTCCTACAAAAAACCTGCATGGTAACAATACTCAAAGTATGGATGGAAAATGGCATTATAACACTATTCTAATTTGTATTTCAAAATAGCATTATAACATTTCTCAAAAGGTGGATGATAATGCAAAGGATAAGGGGTGTATTTATAGAGTTTCTCAAGCATTCAGAGGTGGCACCTATCAACGGTTCAGATTCAAAGGAGACAAGATAGATGATGGAGATGAAAGGAATTAGGATGTTGTCCCCTTGACCAAGGGCAACATGCCATGTGTGTGAAGAGAATCCCTTGACCAATTGGAAGCATGCCAAATGTATGAGATTCCAAGTGTGTGAAACAAAGACCCATGTGCTCCAAATTTGTTGGAAGTGTGGGGGAATAAAGCCATGTGCTTTTTCTTATTGGTGGAAGTGGGTGAGGATAATTCTAATTAATAATTAGGCTTATTTATTTTCATGTGACCTTTATGAGGTGGCACACAAAAAGTTGTAGAAATGTGCTCTAATTTTTAATCAGGATTAAGGAAGGTCAATTAAATAAACACGTTTAGGGTATTTGGTTTATTTAATTATTTAGAAGAATGTGAATTAGAAGAATTAAAAGGAAAGTGAACAATATAAATAAAGACCTTATTTATGTGTAGTTGAAGCATTAATCAAATAGGTTGTATTTAATTAACTGAATGTGATGACCATTTTTAGGTGTATACATTTTTCCCCTCTTTGAAGTAATGTGTTTACACGTTGCTTCAAAGAAAATTTTGATGTCAATGCTCAAAAAAGATTTCAATTCCCCAGATGATGCAATATTTTGATGCCCTAGATGATGCAAGATTTTGATGCCCCATACAATGCAAGATTTTGATGCCCCGGGCTTTGAATTTTAGGTATTGATGGATATTATTGGATATTATGCCCCCTTGAGAGATAAATCAATGAATATAAGGATGTGAAAATGAATTGTTGAATGATGTGATAAGTATTGTGATGATGTGATGATGATCCAATGTCGATTCAGTGAAGGTTTGATATCAAAGACAATTTCTCTCTCGAAATTGAGTTGCAAGCTCTTTCTTTGAATAGTGTTGATTAATTACCCCTCCTTTTTGGTAAAAAAATGGGAAATAAATCCCACCATAATTCCCTCCATTTTACCCCTAAAAGGTGAAAATGGTAAAAATGGGATTCATTTACATTTTGAGTTTGGAGAAGGTGAAGATTGGAGAGCTTAGAGGAAGATGGTGATCCCATACCACAAGCATCGTTTTGAGCATCTTTGCCAACCTAATCAGCCTACTGCCTCTGGACCTACGGTACACTTTACAAGAAACCTCTTTTTTAGTCATTTTCTTGCCATTTAGAAGCATTTTGAACATCATAAATAGATATTGTAGCTTATGGGATGTCATTTATGCATGTTCAGGTGATGTTTTTTTCATTTTTGAGTGTTTTTGAGCATGTTTAAGAGTTTTGGTGCCTTTGGGCTCCCAAATGGCACCTTTTGCAAGCTTGAAATTCAAGTTTTCATGTGCTTTAAGAGTTTTGGAACATTTGGGGTCCCAAATGGCACCTCTTGCAAGGTTGAAATTGACGTTTTTGAGTCTCTTAAGAGTTTTGGCGCCTTTTGGGCCCCAAGTGGCACCTCTTGCAAGGGTGAAAATGCATGTGTTTTGGGTGGTTTTAGAGTTTTGGCACCTTTGGGGTCCCAAGTGGCACCTCTTCCAAGCTTGGAATTCATTTTTTTGGCCTCCAACACTATTTTGGCACCATTGGTGTCCCAAGGGGCACCTCTTGCAAGCTTGAAAATGGAGGTTTTTTGAGTTAAATTTTGTTTTGGTGCCTTTAGGGTCCCAAGTGGCACCTCTTGCAAGCTTGGAAAACATGTTTTTGAGATGCAAACTCTGTTTTGGCACCTTTGGGGTCCCCAATGGCGCCTCTTTTTTCCTTGGAAAGTTGTCATTCTTATTGATTTGAGGTGGTTTAGCTTGTCATTTGACCCATTTTGCGGGGTTTGATTGTGGAAAGCCTTTAGGGCGATGTTCGCAAGATGTCCTTGAAGCCTAGGAGTTGTCGGTTTGTCACATTTTGGATTGATTTTAGTTAGATTGTGGTATGTGCAATGTTTAATTGATGTTTTACATGATGATTTGATCTCATGATAGGTGAAAATAAAATGATAGAACCAGTGTTGTATCTTCCTCATGATAGGCAAGGAATGATAATAGGATTGATAGCATATCATCCTCATGATAGGTGAGGAATGATGGTAGGATTGATAGTAGATCATCCTCATGATGGGCGTGGAACAATATCTTGATAGATAGAAGATCATCCTCATGATAGGCGAGGAATGATAGTTTGATAGATAGCAGATCATCCTCATGATAGGTGAGGAACAATAGCTTGATTGATAAAAAATCATCCTCATGATAGGCGAGGAACGATAGTTTGATTGATAATAGATTGTCCTCATGATAGGGGAGGAACGATAGTTTGATTGATAACAAATCATCCTCATGATAGGCGAGGAACAATAGATTGATTGATAACAGATCGTCCTCATGATATGCAAGGAATGATGCGTTGATTGAATGAGATGTTGATTGTTTTGATTTTATTTGATTTGAATGACCGCACATTAGCTTGATTGACTAATAATCTTGATTGAACATGACATTGATTGATTGATTTGTATGATTAGGGAGATGGAGATGTAATTTCTAGTCTCGAGGATTCCTAAGACTGAACATGCTTCATTGGTTGTTGTCAGCCAACTTAGAGATTATCTCCCATTGTGGATTGACTTCCTTGTTAGACATTCCACAATATAGAATCAATAGAGGTTTATTGACAGCTTTGGAAAAGAGATGGCACAATGATCATAATACATTTCATTTATTGACTGGAGAGATGACCATGACTCCTGAGGATGTCTATCGTATTCTATGGATCCTAGTGATGGGAGAGATAGTAGTGTACGATAAGATATAGCGGGGTGGGACAACTGAATTGTAGAGATTGTGTTGAGATGATTATGTTATGGGCCAATGGATCCCTTGGACTGAGATGATTGGAAGATATGATCTTTTGCCGTGTGTACTTGCTGGATTTATTGAAGGATTCCTTTGTCCTAATCGTAGGTCAAAGGGATTTTCAGTAGGTTGGGGTCATGTGCTATCGCGGATGACACTTGATGGTATGAGGTATGCTTGGGGCTCATGTATGTTAGCCCACTTATATCAAGATTTGCACAAGGTTGTCTATTATAGGGTGATGATTTTGTCATGTGGCATCACATTATTGCAGACCTGGGCATGCGAGCATATAGCCATCACTCGACCCATGAGAGAGAGACATCGACCACCAGGGAGACCTTATGTTTTCAGCTATAGTGGCCCACATGTCCAACATAAGTTGGGCAAGGTTGCTTATTGGAGGAAAGTTTTGTTTGATTTGGAGACTATCACATGGCGGTCATACTTGGATTGCAAGCAGTGGCCAGAGGATCAGTTGGAGATGCCATATATGTTATTATCCCGCTATTTGATTGGGTGGACACATGTTGTGCTTGAGCACTACTTGTATCTATGAGTATGTTGACAGTTTGGACAGGTTCAAGGGATTCCCCTAGGAGTTGCCCATTATGCACAAAGACAGCATAATTTTTTAGAGTGGGGCCCATGTGTATCATATGAGATAGTCTTTACAAAGTATTATACCTTGACCCCTAGTTTATGGAATTATGTTCTATATATTACAGATGTTGGGATGACTGAGGATTATTCAAAGTTCTTCCACACGGATCCCTTTCCTAGATTTACTCATCCAAAGGAGCCAATACCACTAGTTGATGGAGAGGGAGGAGATGATGAGGGTGGTGATGATGATGGACAGGGGGCTGCAGAGGTGATGAGGGTGGTGTAGAGGGTGGTTGCAGAGGTGATGATGGTGGGGAGAGTGATGGTGGTGTTGTGGGTGATGATGTTGGAGAAAATGATAGTCATCCATTAGATTTTGCAGTTCTGAGGCATAGAAGGAGCGTCACTGTAGCTCAAGCGGTGCTTCCTAGGTTTTAGATTGGGATACCCTCACAACAACAATCAACATAGATAACATCTTTGTAGGCAGAGATTTAGTCATTTCAGAGTGAGATAGCACATGCTTGAGCACAAATTGTGTCCCTTTAGGATGAGTTAGGGCAGTGTCAGGCACAATTTGATATTTTGAAGACTGATAGATAGATAGATAGGCAACAAATATAGCAGTTGTAGACACAAATGATTATACTTACTTCAGAGAGGGATTCCTTCAGACACCAGACAGATCAGGTTGAGGCTATTTCTGAGAGGATACAGTAGACAACACCTTCTGTAGGTACAATAGATTTCTTCAGAGAGACCAGACACATTTCTTAGGAGTTGCAATTTTACAGAGGTAAATATCATGAGTTGGTTCCTCCTAAGCGATGAGAGAGTTTTATATAGTCTCGTTCTAGCAGATTTCATTCTTAGACTACTAGCATGGGTGTCATGTAGCCATTTCCTGGAGAGAGGAGAGATCCAAGTGCAGTTCCGTCAGGTAGAGGGGGTACCAGTTCCATGAGAGCAACAACATCTAGTGGGAGCTTGACATAGAATTTTGCGATGTTCCTTGGACATTGTGTATACACCTTTTGTGAGATTGAGGATGTGTTTCCCATGATATAGTGCCCTTTTGGTTTTTGATGTATCTCATCCTATTTTTTTTGGATATCCTTGTACACATGGAAATTATGACATTTTTGATGATATATGATATACAACGGTGATTATGATGCATTTGATTTCCATGTTATGATATGCAATGTTGTGAATTTATTTAATTTCTATGTGATGATAATGATTATGAAATGTGATGTATTTATGTGTATGATTATGCAATGTGATGAGATGATTATGATTATGCAATGTGATGTGATGATTATGATGTGGAATGCAATGTGATTTGATTTATTTTGATTATGCGATGTGATTTGATTTCCATGTTATGATGAGGATTTTGATGTTATGATATGCTATGGATGCAATACTGATTTTTGTAATGATGAATGATTTAATGCAAATGATTATGCAGATGATTGAATGTGCATGACTTCAAATGTTCAGGACCTTAAGCTTAAATAAGTGAGTTTTTCCAACTTCCAAAAGTTGTGGGAAGACTATAGTAGATTGATCTTTTAAGTTTCATAACTCTGACATATTTCCCCACTTTCTTGGAAATCTGAAGAGACTCACTTATTTAGGCATAGTGAATGACATGATTGTGAAATGATATGCAATGTATGTCCTTTATTATTTTATTTTGTATTTTCTGATGCAAATATCATGATGGAATGTATGGATGTAAATGAAATGAGAATGTTTTCTAACATATGAAAATGATGATGCAATTGATGTGCAATTAAATGAGAATGATGTGTTTTTTGGTTAATGTCCATTGTACTCAATCCATTAATAATAGAGATGACACCATTGTGAAATTGTTTCAATAGTGAAAAAACCCATAAATACACATGCAATGCTAACATGAATGCAATCTAACTTAACTATGCAAATCTCGTTTTAAATTTGTCATTTATATTAATCAATTTGTCATGCTTTTATCATCATTGGGCCTTTAAAATGTTGAAAGTGAGTACAAGCATCGATGGCATATTTTAGACCAAGATGACCTAAGTACTATTTCTATGATGTTTTAAAATTGAAAATTAACACAAGCATATAAGTATAATTAAATCAAGATGACCTAAGTATTGCTTACATAAACAAACAAGAGTTAACCTTTTTCCTATGTAAAATTTGGAATGTCATTAGTGATACTTTGTAGCACACGTCTTGCAACAACTTGCATAGTAATAATGATAAACTCACAGACAACAGACAAAGAAAAATCGTACTCCTTCATTGCTCCTCTAGTTCGATACATCATCAAGGACTAGAGAGATATGATATCAAAAATAAAAATAGAACAACTTGAACTTTTGTGTTTAATGTGATAAACCCTTGATTCAGAAAGATCAACATTCATTTGAAGTTTGTGTTTGTAATGTTAGTCTGGTGACTGTTTACTTGTTGGTTCAAGCTCAAAGTTTATTTTCCCCTAGTGAGTACAGGATTTTTCCCCAGTCCAAGAGTGAGACATGACCACGATGACCAAAGATCTAACCTAAATACCTATCCTAGGGGCCTTAGGGGTTGATCATGAGATTAGCCTTATATATATTTACATATAAATACCACATAGTTGGCCATTGACATGAGCAAGATTTACAAGATGAAAATATGAACATAGTGAACACCTAGAAGACTGACCTAAAATGTCTCAGGGGATAATCAAAGATCACCCTTGCCTACGTTCAAAGCTCAAAGACGACGTAGTTCAAATGAAGACTATGTTTTTGACTTTTTGACTTTTTGACCTGTTTTTGGATTCGGACATGGTTTAGATAATTTTGTAATTTTGATGTAAACTTTGAATGTTTTTGGATTTTTGATATGTTTTGAATGTTTTTGGATTTTGATATGTTTTGAATGTTTTTGGGATTTTCAATTTTTTGACCTTGAGAATGTACAAGAATCCAATCCAATGCAAGACATTCCCCCAATGTGATATGATAGGACAAACTGATTTTTAGAATGGGCTGAGTAATGTTAGGGGATACCATGATACAAACACTAGATCAAACTATGATTTAGACATGGAAGCATGACAAATGCAGAGATGGAAGCATGATGGATGAATGCTGCAGAGCAAGTCACATAGCCCAAGATAGATGGAAAGTGATATGATATGACCAATTGAAGGAACAAGATGACCCACAATAGAGGTAATGCAACCATGGATAAATGATAGATTAAAATGAAATATTCACTGCAAAACATGTCACACAAGCAACATATCTCTTGTCGAAGATGATAATGGTTGATTGATTAAGATACCGAGAATGATTGATTCCATAAGGCATGATGATGATAAGATTGATGATTGTTGACATTGATTGACAAAAGATATGAGGATTGGATAATGTTTTACAACTAGGATCAAATATGATTTGCATGATAAGATTCAATGTTGCAAAGGGACATGATGACATGGATGCTAGGAGATATAGAATGGAATAAATCAAGGACAATGATAATGAATGGGATGATCAAGATAAACTAGATAAGATATAGACACAAGGACCAAGTACTTTGCCCCCATTCCTCATCAAGACCAGGGACGGGAAGAAAGAATGTATTTAGAAAGAATAATGAGATATGAATAAGGTGAAGGATATGGTATGGAAGATATGGATAACGCGTATGGGATAAGATACATGATGTTCAAGAAGATCCTTAACTTTGTCAAGATCAGAGGTGGAAAAGTAAGGAATGAGCATAAAAGGGATAATGACCATGAATGATAAGATGGACGAAACTTGTCCCTAAGTGTAGAGTGCAAGAGAAATATGGAAGATAGGATATGGATGATAGGGAGATGGAAGAATGACTTAAGCATCAAGTTTCACAACCAAATATCTCTCGAATACATGCTCTAATAAACCATGGCAATGGGAAATTGGACTCCTAAATGTTGGCAGATTTAGGGTATGATGGGATAATGGATAGGAGGTTGAAAGGTTTGTTGATGGATAGATGGAAAGGATGGCAAGATCAAAATTGGCACACACCTTGAAGGGTGATGAAGTGATGGAGGAAAAATGGATTTGGAAGGTGATAGGCTTTTATATGGAAGATTGGAGGAAGCTTTTGGATTAGAAAATTTGGGTGTCAATTTAGATTTCATTGCTTCTATGAGACTTTTTGGAATCCACATGATTTTTGACTTTGATATTTGCTTTGTGGGCCATTGTGGCCTTTGAGATTTTTCTCTTTGATTTATAGACCTTTGTGGTCTTGGAAATTTTTCTTTTTGCTTTGATGGGCCTTTGTGGCCTTTTTGATTTTTCCTTTGATTTTGGATCAAATTTTCTTTTATTTTTGCATGCCTCTTCGAGGAGACATGTTGATCCTTTGATACATGTGAATTTTGATATGGAAGCTTTTGACATTTGGAACCCAAATTTCTTCCAAGAGCAATAGGAGAGATGGATGGAGATGAATGGTATGGAGGTATCATGGATGAGTTGTTGGTGGTAGAATTTTGAAAGGGCATCAAGGATGTGTTCCTTTGTTGTTCTTGAGGAATAGGATATGGACCTAGGATAGAGGGAAGGTTTGATGAACTAGGATGAGGACCTAGGATAGATGGAAGGTTTGGTGGATTAGGATGAGGACCTAAGATACATGTTAGGTTTGAAGGACTAGGATACTTAGGTGTATAACCAAGGCCATGGTAATATGGGTTTTCTTGAGAAAAAAGGGGTTCTAGGATACCTTGTTCATGAAGGCCTAATTACTTTCCTTTTTACTTCATACTTTGACACATTTGTTTACCAATGGGATATGTCTTGTTTGTGAAAAAAGATGTGAGTCCATTTTGAGGAGGATATGACATGGATGAAAGGATAGGTGTTGGAAGTAAACCTAAGTAGATGAAGGTGGAGGATCCCAATTTGTAGGTGTGGGGTTCATGGATAGCTTGAATAGGTGTGATAGGCTCTTGACATGGGGATGATGGGGTGTTTTGATATTGACTTGGGCGAAGATCATGAGGTGCATAAGATGAAGTAGATTAATCTTTATTTATGTTTGGAATCATCATGTAGTGGTGTAGAAAGGAATATGTGATACAGGAAAGGATGAACATCCTCAAGGAATGAAGGGATATCCTTGGATGGAAGCATATCTTGATCTTGATGAGGAAGGGAATCATGAGATTTTGTAGAAAGCATATCTTGATCATCGAATGATAGGACATCATTAGATAGGATGGAAGAACTATCATGCTCCTGGGATGCAATGTAATCTTGAGATGGTATGGATTCATTAGATGTGGTGGAAGAAGGACTGGGAAGGATACTTTCTCTTGAGATGGAAAGGATGATTATGGATGAAAGTGAGAGGAGGGATCATCATATAATTCTTAGAGAGAGAGATTGGTCTAGGTCAAAGGTGCGGAAGAACTTGTGGAATTTGGGTATCATTGGATGAATTGGAAAGAATGCTTTGATCTTGACGTGCATAGGGGTATATGATAGCATGGTTTAGACTAAGAGATTGACATGAATCATTGGATGTAGAAGATATGATAGAAGAAGGTGGTTGTATGGAATCGTTGACTTGGGTGAAAGAATCCTGAATTTATTTGGCTTATGGGAGATGATGCTAGATGCATGACATGGTAAGATTGTTCAATATCATTTGTGTTTGAGGACTGAGATTTGGGCTTCTCATTTAACTTTTTCAAAAATTCAAAGACATTGAACTTGGATGATGTCATTGTTGGTGGAGAAGGTGTCATGTCCATATTTCCGTCAGATGGATAGGAATAGATGTGTGGTAGAAAATGTCTTTATGTGGTTGTTTCCCTTTGCATATCCCAGATTTTTTGTTGAAGGTTTTTCATTTGATGAGCTAAAGCATTCAATTGATCCTCATCCTTTTCAGCCATGATGGTTTAGATTTCACTATTTTGAGGTTCAATGTTGGGAGTTGCAATGTTAGGATTTTTGATATCAAAAGTTTCACTATGATGACTTCCTATGTTTTAGTTTCAAAGTTGGAATTTGATTCCTTGTCCTTGAGTCTTCTTTTGTGATCTTGTTTGCATAGGCATGCTGATGTTATGATTTAGACTAAGTTGTGATCTAAGTTTGAAATGACAAGTATTACAGCTACAAGTCAAATGGAATGAACAATTCTATTGATTAGACTAAGTTTGATTTGATTACATGACATAGTTTTGTGATTAAAGGATGACAAATCCTGAAGATGAAACTAGGTTGTACAAGAAAATATGTAATGGATATTAATGATTTAGGCACCTTTAAATGTTTAGATCTAGGTTTAGTTTGAAAAGTTCCACTTGTATAGGTCCGTTTCGACACGTTTAGACTTCTAAGGTATCTAAGGAACGATCTTGGACTCAGAGTTTTGATTCAGGAGGTGTAATTAAGGTACTCAAAATGTTGGAAAAGTCTTGGATTTTGACAATAGTACATCATGTATAATTCTAGATTATTTTTGCAAGCTCTCTTGTAAAAATTGAAGGTTAACCTTTCTCTAAAGTCATAGAGCATAGACAAATGTTTTTGATGTTGTTTTGGACTGAGAGGTTTGATATTTGGTTTTCTAATCTTGACCTTTCATGAAATCATCATGTAAACCACATATTATGACTCTGTTTTTCCTAAGGAAAGGTTGAACACTGCTGAAAGGACTGATTTTCTGAAGATGGATGGACCTAATTTATTGACTTGTCTACCTCAATGAATGTAGTTTTGAATCAAGATTTTCACTTTCAAAAAGTAATGTTTTTGATGGTGTTTTGTTTGAGTTTCTTTTTGAAGACACATCAAGTAGAATATACACTCCTAAGGCTGTGTAAGATTGTATTCTTTTAGATTCCACACAGGTTTTACCCCAACTGCACTATCTTTAGTGGATGAATTCAGCAGCTTGGCTACACGACCCTCCCTTATAGGGGCTCTCTTCTCAGGCCAACCAAGCTTCCAGTCCCCATGAAACTCCTATGGTGAACCAATCACCTCTACTAAAAACTGTGAAAGGATTTTGGCAAATCTACAACAGGGGTTTTAATTCAGACATTCCGTTCATAGGGAGTGACCCATGCGGTGAGAGTCCCTTTCGATCCATCTCATCGGATCCACCCACGTGATACTTGAAATTTCCTTAAGTATCCACATTTATATCCCAATTGGAAGTCGTTTTTCTTTAGCGTGATACTAGTTGGGTCATTCCCTTGGGTGATTACTTTTTCCCACAAGGTAGGTCCTCTAGGGTAAACAAAAGCAAACAAGTATACCCATAGTTCAATTGATCTTTATTTCACATGAATAAAGAGAGAACTCATGCCATATACTCCACTTACACTCACCCATAAACAAGAATGGGTCTAGCTTTTTGGATCACCCAGTTAA
>VDFB02391143.1:29394-54618 GCA_007258455.2 Sequoia sempervirens | reverse complement strand
TTTTGAACTAGGGTTAGATCCCTAAAAAAAATTGATTTTTTTGACAAAATGTAAAATAAAGTAATTTTTCTTTTTAGAGATTTAGCCTAATATTCCAAAAAAATTATATAGAATTAATGAATTGTTTTTAAATTTTTTTGAAAAAAATAACCCTTTTATTAGAGGGTTTTTAAATTTTTATGCAAAAATAAAACATGCATGTAAAATATATTGCATAGATTTGAAATTTGAAAAACTTAGAAATTTTTAGATAAGAAATCCTGCACAAGAGTTAGAAGACAAAAAACAACCAAGATTAGACACTTGCTCTTCTTCTCCTCCTTGAGAGTGTCTCCAATGGTGTGCTAAAAAATTTGGTAAACCTTCAACAATGTAGCTCAAAAGATATTAGTAATACCAATTTCTGATACCATGAAAGGAAATAAAAAAAAGAGCAATGGAAAATACTAATAAAGAGAAATTGTTTGAAGGAAAGAGATTACCAAATAAGTTGAAGTAGCCAAACCAAGCACCACCAAAGCAAGAGAGACACAAGAATTTGTTAAGGGGAAAAAACAAGAAAAAACCCCAATATTATGAATGGAGGCAAAATTCCTAAAGAATAATACAAAGAGAGAGAGCTTCAGCCTTAGCTTGCTTGCATGAGTCTTGAAGAATGAGAGGAGAGGCACCTCAATAAGTAGAGGTGAGAATGAGGAGTTAGAATGTAACTCCCAACTCAATGAATGCCACCATTCATCTATGTGTGTGCAAAGTGTCACCTCTTAAGGAGGTGGTTACAAATATTCTTTAATAAAGGAATTAAAAATAAGCCATCCTCACACATGTGTGAGATGCCAAAGATCAAAAGACTTGTAGGGATTCCTTTGAATATCTTTCTACAAGTTAATAAAAAAATACAATTAAAGAATAACCTTTACCAAGTAAAGATTAATCTCTAACAACATGTTCTAATGCCCAGAAAGCCAGTGAAATGACCTCGACAGTGGACTCATTCACCCTAGGGTGAATGGGTCCTGTAATAGGGTTCTCAAAAGGTTTTGACAAATTTCCTAAGATGATTTCAATGGTTTCTAGATTGTGATAAAAAAAGAAGTTATAGTTTGATTTTTATGTGAGTTTAATGTTGAATGCAAGAAAAATGTGACAAAATGTCAAATTGGGAGACCTAATTTGATATACAATTTTGTTTCAATTTTCAAATGCAAGTTAATGATGATGCAATGCTATGTAATTTTTTGCAAAATGACTTTTTTTTTGTATTTTTCAGATTTAGAGAATGGAAGGATGCAATCCTAAAACCCTAAATGAAATGAAAAGCTAATTCAAGTTTAAACAACCTTAAATAAGACTCAATTCAATGCAATAAAATGCAAATGAATGCAAGATCTAAATCTAGGGTGCCAATGGACTCCAAAATTAGAAAATTACAATGATCAAAAGGTTAGGTTCACCATAATGAAACAAAGAAAAATAGGGTTTTTATCAAAAGTGAAATGATGGAAAGGGGGTATGATGGGCCTATTTCTCTAATTTCATTCAAGAAATGAGATCCAAACAATGAAATAACTATCAACCAAAAGGTGAGTCAAGTCAAGGTGTGAATCTATGAATTTCCCTTTTATGCAAGGACGAGGGGTCCTAATTAATTAGAACTTTGGGGAGAAAGATTAAAAATAGAAAAATAACTCCAAATTGCAATCTATAAAGTACATCTAGAAGATTAATCTCAATTTTGATGGAACTAGAAGTTAAATTGTAAATCTTAGAATGGGAAAGTGATGTGTACTAGTCACCAAAAGTGCTTTTTCAAAACTCACTGAGCACTCATTCACCCTATGGCGAATGGGTGTTGGCTAGGGCTCCTGAAATATCTATTTCTAGGTTTTGTTTTGTTGTGTTTTCAATCCCATATTTCTAAATCTCACGTTTGTAAAGACAAAAATAATCTTGTAGGTCAATTTTCATGAAATTGCAAGAATGGTGACAAAAAATGCAATTTTGACAACTTTGCAATTTTGCTTCTTCAATAGATCTTCCACCTAAAATATGCAAACACACATCAAGAGAGAAAAGTATTATTTTGTTAGGTGAATATGGGCTTGCATTTTTCCAACCCTGTTTTGGTAATTAAATATTGTAATGAAATGAAATAGCAAGAAGGAATGATGAATGAACAAATGCAATGTCACAACTCACAAAACCCTTGTTTGAACCTTGTAATATGGATCTGCAACTTGCATGAAATGGCTTCAATGGATGTGGATCTTGATCATGAAACTTGACTTGAAACAATTCCTTTGAATGCTTGAATGGATCTTGAACACTACATCAACATATTAGCTCAAATAACAAGCATGATGCAAGGAAGCTTTTACATGATAATGGATCTTGATTGCTACAATAATCTTCAATAAGTTTTCTCTTGAATTCCTTGAAAGTGCTCTTGAATTGCTTGAAATTCTTAGATGAAACATAGTGAAATGACCTCTTATTTATACATATATTAACATGAATTCCCAAAATTCAAATAATAGAAGCTGACATGTGAATATACATTTGAAATCATTTAAATACCGCTAAAAACATATTTAAAATTTAGGTCTTAAGTCTAAGTGAGGACCCATTCGCCCTTAGGTGAATGGGTCCTAGGTCACTTACCTAGGACACACATTCTCCAATGTTAAGTGTTATGTTATGGCATTGATGAATGTCGGGTTTTACACTTCAAAAAATGTAATTAATTAGTCTTGGACTTGAATTAAAGGAGCCAATTAAGGCATAATTAATCTCAGTTAATTATTACAGCCCTAGATGAGTGTGAAAGTGTAAAGGTACACCTTACAACACCAAAAATAAGGCATAATTAAGTCCAGTTTAATTAATAAGGCCCTAAACTTAACATGCATATGTAAAACACATATTACAACACTAAATTAAGACATAGTTTAGCTCATTTATTTATTATTATTTCCAAAATCAAGTGTGAAAAAGGGATACTTTTTCCTACACTACACATATAACACATGAATTATAAGATCCTCTGTTTATCTATAATTGTAAACTTTAGGATTATAATGGTAGCGTGTGAAGCAAGAAGCATGCAATAAGCTATCCATATTCTCATGGAAATTTTGAGGGGATTGTTTGAGACCATAAAATGAATGGTGAAGCCTACAAATAAGGGAAGAGTCCTACCAAAAACTATAAGGCTACTCCATGTATATCTACTCATGAAGATCATTGTGCAAGAATATGCTATTCACATCCATCTAAAAAACTATCTATCCTTGAGATGTTGGTAGACAAAGGACAAGACAATTGGAAACCATCTTGATGAAAAGATAAAATGTAATGGAATAGTCAATAACCTCAAACTAAGAAAAAAATTTAGCAACAATGCATGTCAAGTTATAATTATACATAGAACTATTTTCCACATATTTGATGTGATACACCCACTTGCATAAAACCAAATTTATTACCAATAGAAAAGGAACAAGATCCCATATATTATTCCTCACTAAGGAGGAATAGTTCTTAGTGATAGAATTGTCCCACTCAAGAATATTCAAAGTATATGAAAACTTTAGAGGCTCAAATAAAAGTGCATGACTCAGAAGATTGATTCTTAAAACTTATAAACAAGTGTTGTGAGGTAATAAAACATAAAATATTTTAGAGCACAATTACATCTATAATACCACAAATGAAGACTAATGGGGCCACACACACATTAATTATAATGTTCTCTAAACCAAGTAATTCAAACTTTTGGTACTACCTACCCTTAACGACACATGAAAGGTTTAGTAGGAGGTGACATAAATATTCAAGTGAAATATTTTTTCTCTTCAAACAATGATTAGATATCCAACTCTTTGTTATGGTGGAAAAGACTTTTTCAAATAAATGAGCAATCACTTTCTCTCCATGCTCTTACTAAGAGTGAATAAATATGTTTAAGAAAAACACCAAACATTTAATTGATCTTTGGTATATATGACTAGCTTATAGTGTAATTATTAGTATTTATACTTAATCATGATTGAACCTAGGTAATTAGATACACCTATATTTGACTAGATTTTATATAATATACTTCTTACTAAGATGCCTACCTTGGTACCATGCAACTTCATCATGGAATTGGGGATGACCCAATCACAAGTGATTTAATCAATTCTCCATTCTAAAATTTCTATTTGTGTTTCTTTCTAAACTTTTCATGGAGCGGATAATTAATACAAAAATTCAAAGCTTTCAATGGCAATGTTTAATTATCATGTGTGAAATTCCAATTCTGACTCTATGTCTCAAGTTATTATAGTAAAAAAATTGTTTTGGTGAGCATAACTTGCTTAATAATCTTTTAATTTTAAAAAAGTGAATTATATAAGAATTGTTGTAAATAACAACATCCTTTCTATATTTGACAAAAATAAACCATAGAAGTGAGGTTCACTTAATCTACATACTTGTAACAAAATAATAATTTTTAAATTATTTTAACATATGATTATTAATTGTATTTGAGAAGCTCCAAGATTATTATCTTCAGTTATTAAAATTGGTTTAGAAAACATCAAAATTATAAATAAATATTAAAACAATTAAAGCAAAAGTTATTAATATGGATTGTTTATTTACATATCTTGCTTACAATTTAACGTGGCGTTATCGTAAAATTAAATTAGAAAGTGCTGATGTTATCCTCAAAGCCTGGCTTCATAAGCATCAGCATGGTGACAATTGCTTTTTCCAGATAAAAGGATTTTAATTAGCCATGGCATAACCACCCCCTTTAACAAATATACCAAACATCTCACTACATAACAAACGCAGGGATTCTTGTGCCTACTTTCTTCATTGAGTCGCCCATGGTTTCTTACACATGTGACGCAAAGAAAAGCCAGGCCAATCTGGATTCAATTTATAAATTAATATGTTCGCTCCAAAAGTAGAGAGGTCTCGGAATTTAAATCTGTAAATAAATAGTTTAAATACTATTTCTGCCGCAGCCGAATATAGAGATTGTTTGTCTCGCTCAAACTGCTTTTTATATAATTCTGTGCAGTTAATGTCTGGTGAAGCGAGCCAAAGATTGTTGCCTTTCAAGACGCATCTGCCGGTTGAATTTGGCAATAAAATCTTCGACCCGCTTGTTGAATTCTTCCAACTCAATTCATCCTCAATATAATTATCAGCTTTTTCTCTGAAACCAACACATCAGAAGAACTCACCTCTTCCATTTTCACCTTATAAGTGGGCGATTCTAGTGCAGTCATACACGAGGGATTACCAAATATGATCTCATTTATGTTGCTGATCTCATCTTCATACAAAGTATAGTAATCATTAAACCCTTCGGAATTTCTTAACTGTGCCGAAGTGGTGGCGAGAACGACTACCATGATTATGCAGAACAAAAACATGTAGAACACATTTGGAGCGGTGGAAGAAAGATCATCTTTACACCAAAAACTGCCACAACAGCTGCAACAATTCAGCAGTAATCATCTTTCTATCTTGTGGAAGTTTGCATGGACGACTTATTATTCTCTGTTGTATATCTCATGCCACTCATTCACTCTCTGAGAGAAGAGTTTAAGTGAGGAAAAGAATTATTGAAGCGTTAATGATTTGAATGGTGATAGTTGATTTATATAGCCAAAGTTGACAGCTCTGGGTTGTTTGTTTTCCTTCTCGTGGAGAGCACTCAATCGAATGGAAACAGGTAGGTAACTTCGGGAAACCATGCAAAATGAGGACAAAAATATTAACGTAAAGGTTGACGACGACAAATTTAGAGGTATATGGGATGCATTTGATATTTTTGTTTACTTTGATAAGACCGAATTTTGAAATTGCCTGTGTAGATATCAATGAAAAACGAAGTCAAAGTTGACGTTAAATTAAAAAAAAAATGTTTTAAATATATTTATCTCAAAAAATTATAGATCTCAAAATTATTTTATTTATGTAAGGGTTATTTTATTTTATTTTGAAATTATTTTATATATTAATGTGTCTAAATAAAATTGTTTTAGCATTAAATGAAATTTATTCTTAAATAAATAGAATAACTTCAATTTGACATCTTTGAACATATTTAAGTAGATGATTCTAAAATATTTATACTAATTTATTATATGTACATGAACAAATTTACTTTGTATCTTATTTACATCCATAACTCACATTTCCTTCTAACTTAAAAATAAATCTATTATTAAAACTTGGATTTGTATTCAATTTTATCCTTATCATCTTCCTTTTATTATAACTTCCAATTTATTAGAACATATTTCAATATTTTTCACAAGGTTCTCTAGTGTAATATTTCAATTTTAATTAGCCGATAGGCTATATGTGTGAACTTTGATGGGAATTTTCGTCAGCCTTCTCGGTTAAACTAATCCTTTTCAACTTTAATTAGCCGATAGACTATATGTGTGAACTTTGATGGGAATTTTCGTCAGCCTTCTCGGTTAAACTAATCCTTTTCTGTTTTCCTCAATACAGTTTGAAATGTCTCCTTTGTGTCTGAGGCCTCTGGGATTCTCTCTAGTACCTACTTTGTTTCATCTAGCTTATTTTGATTTCCAATTCTTTCTTTTGCTTTAGCTGGTGTTAATTTATTTTTTCCCATTTTTTTTTTAAATTTCTTCCCAAAAATTAAAATATCCATTCATGGCGAGGAGAAATCCATCCAAGGATGTTGAATCGTTCAATCCTTTTAACTCGAACAACGAAGCAGATCGAAGACCCACTTCGCGCAGAGCTGCCCCAGAAAAGGAATATAAAAATCCATTCGATGATGAAGAAGCTTCAAAACCAGTTTCGAGACGTCCCCAGATCGAATCTCGCAGAGATTCTGCGAGCCATCAAAACCCCTTCAGCGACGATGATGAAGAAGAAAATCCCAAAAAAGGTAACCTCGCTAGCAAGCTTGAAAATGACACTCTCTTCGATAAAGCCTCAAAAAATACCCAGAACAGGGGTTTCAAGGAACTCAATGATAATTATAGTAGTAACGAGGGTTTGAGTTTATTTCCCAAGTGAAAGAACGGGCCATTCGATGATGAAGGCGCTTCAAAACCAGTTTCAAGGCGTCCCCAGATCGAATCTCACAGAGATTCTGTGAGCCATCGAAACCCCTTCATCGACGATGAAGAAGAAAAGCCCAAAAAGTAACCTTGCTAGCAAGCTTGAAAACGACACTCTCTTTGATAAAGCCTCAAAAAAATACCCACAGCAGGGGTTTCAAGGAACTTGATGATAATTATTGTACTAACGAGGGTTCGAGGCCGAAGAGAGGCGAACGTTTTATTTCCCAAGTGAAAGAACAGGCGACCTCTGTGGGTGATTCTGCCATTAAAACTGCAGAGAAACTGAAAGAGACGAGCGTCAATTCAGCCCATAAGATTAGGATTAAAAGGCCCAGCAGGTCATTGTCTCCCAAATCTTCCAATTTTATTCCCTCCAAGGGATTTTCTTTACCCAATTCTGATTTGCAGTAGAGGGATCTTTTATTTGGGGATGAGGCGAGGGAGGAGGAATGAAAGGTTTCTGTTGATTATGCTACGCGCAGATGGTACAAGAATGATTTTGCTGAGAGCGGGGCTTTCCAAAACCAGTCTGTGCAGGAGTTGTAGGGATATGCGGTTTACAAGGCCGAGGAAACCACTTCCACTATGAATAATTGTTTGAAGGTTGCAGAGGATATCAAAAAGGATGCTTCCAAGACTTTGGTTGCACTGCATCAACAAGGCGAGCAGATTACACAGACTCATAATATTGCGCTTAATATTGATCATGATCTTAGTGCGGTAAGTGCTTGGAGCTCTTTGCAACTTTTTTATTTTGTGATTTGTGTATGAATTTCCAAGCCAAGAGAATGAATGGTTTTGTGAATTGATATGTGGCTAACGTTTAGATATCATGGTTTTGGATTAACTACGTATACTATTCATGTTTAGATATCATGTTTTTGGATTAACTACGTATACTATTCAATATTTGACTCATTTCTTTAGGAACCCATTTTCTTATGGTTAATTACTACACTTGGCACTTAATTGCATTAGAAGATTTTCACACAGTTGAAGCTGTTGGATTGTATCTAGTGAAACTAATCATCTTTCTATAGTTGATTGGCCTTGCTATTTTCCTTGAAGGTCACCTATCAATGTACTTTTACTCCAAAATTAGGTAGGTTATGTCAACATGGAGAGGGTTATGTAGGTTAGGTTTAACATGGTAAATGGAGAGCAGGGAGATAGTAGTCATGCTGCATGTTACGTATCGATAGTTTGGAGGTCTACATGGTGGAGGTAGTTAACAATATCCAAATAAAAAATATAAATGAGTTAATAGTGAGCACTGCATTAATAATTGTGGGAAAGAGGAATGAAGCAATCCTTTCGTAGGCCACTTTGAGAAGGTTAAATCTCCTTCGTCCACATGGTAGCACCATTCTCAAGTGATACCCACAAAAACAAGATGAACAATATGATTTATACCCTTCTCATTTAAGAGCTATTAGTGAATATGTACATGTCTCATAGAATTTACATTCAGAAATCGAGGAAAGAAAATAGGCATAAGTAGTAAAGAGATATCCACCAAAAATTTGCTGGTGTAGAATTTACAAAGGCAATGATGCAACTGTACAAGGGTGTCAAATATGGTAGAGGAATGAAGAATAATCATGCAAATTGCAAAAAATACTGAAAAGCAGAGCATAAACAGAGCATGAGCAGAAAACTGTAAAATCATATATTTAGTCAATCATTGGTAATTTCAAAACAGAATAATACAATATTTCTAAGGGCTTTCACAGCCTTTTGGAAGCAACTAGAAGCAATTGTCTAAAATATTGAGTAAGCTCCAAGTAACTAAACCTAATAAGGAGCATTCAGGAGTCTTCCGGACTTAATGCATTCACCTACCAAAAACTAATGCATTCAACAAGAATGTTACGTACAGTTGAAGTTATCTCTAACACTCCCTCCTAATCTCAACTCTACAATTATCAACACTAACAATTCCTAAGCGTTTTCTTTGAAATTCAAAGACATTCTTTCCCAATGGTTTTGTAAATATATCTGCAAGCTGATCTCGTGATCCATAGAAGTCAAGAGAAATTTCTCCATTTTGTACGAGCTCTCGAATGAAATGAAAGCGAGTGTCAATATGCTTGCTTTTCTTGTGGAAGACATGATTTCTAGACAAGGCAATTGCAGAACTATTATCACAGAAAATAGGAGTTGGCTCCTTTTCAACATGTGCGAGATCATTCTAAATCCTTCTTATCCATACTACTTGACAAGTTGTAGTTGCAGCCACATACTCTCCCTCTGCTAAATATATTGAAACTATGGGCTATTTCTTGGATTCCCATGAGATGATATTTGTTCCCAAGTGAAAAGCATAACCTAATGTGCTCTTCCTATGGTCTATGCTGCCAGCATAATCACTGTCTATGTAGCTTGAGAGTGAAGCATCTTCAGATTATGTGTACCATATTCCATAGTTGATTCTCCCTACAACATATCTTAGAATTCTTTTTGCTACTTTCCAATGTGAATCTTTTGGAGAGTCCATTAATCTAGATACAAAACTTGCAACAAACATTATGTCAGGTCTAGTTGTAGTGGAATATAAAAGACTACCAACTAGCCTCTTTACAAAGTAGAATCAACTAGTGGTCCATCATCTTGTTTTCTCAACTTGGTTCCTTGAGCAATGGGTGTGTCTGTTGGTTTGCAACTATCCATTTTGATTTTTTTCAACATTTCTAATGCATACTTTTGTTGATAAACAAAAATACTTTGAGCTGATTGGTTGATTTCAATTCCCAAAAAGTATTTCATGATTCCAAGATTAATCATTTTGAATACTCCTTTTTCATGGATGCTTTGAACTCATCTAACATAAAAAAAAATTGTATAGAGAAAGTCATCAACATAAAGACAAACAATAAGGATTTTACCTTCATGATCTGTTTTTGTATAGATAGTTGGCTCATGATGGCTCCTGATGAATCCACTATTGAGGAAGTAAGAGTCAATCCGATTGTACCAAGCTCTTGGGGCTTGTTTTAAACCATACAATGCTTTCTTAAACTTATATAATTTATGCTCTTGTCCTTTGATTTCAAACCCTAGTGGCTAATCTACATATATCTCTTCTTCCAATATGCCATTTAGGAATGTAGATTTGATGTCCATTTGGAAAAAAATCCATTCATTTTGAGTTGCAATAGCCAAAATAGTTCTAACTGTGTCTAATCTTTCCACTGGAGAAAAATTTTCTCCATATTCTATGCCAAGTTGTTGAGAGAAACCCTTGGCGACTAGCCTTGCTTTGTGTTTTTCTATCTTTCCTTTGTCATTTAGCTTTGTCTTATATACCCATTTCACACCAATGTTACTGGTTTTGTCACTTGGTAGATCAACAAGATCCCAAGTTTTTCTCTTTTCTATTGGTTCAATTTCCTGATTCATTGCATCAACCCAATGTTCCTCTTTTACTACTTCTTCAAAGTGCATTGGCTGATATGAAAGAAAGGAAAAAATATCTTGTTCAATTGCATTTTCCTACTCATATATTTCCCTTATGCTTCTAGTTTTTTGATTGTCTGTAGAGGAATAAGAATCACTGCTGGGAGAATTACCATTTCCAAAGTGTTGTTGTCCTTGTACTTGTAATATTGGTGGCCTTGGTAGATGAACTCGCTAATTTGAAGGTTCATCAAATAGCTGTATTAGATTTAGACCATTCAATGTTTCATTTTCTTGATCACTCCATGATTTGTTCTCAAGGAACTTGACATATCTGCTCACCACGAATTTCTTGGTGACAAGATTGTAGAGTCTATAGCCTTTTGATTGTTCACTATAGCCGACAAAGATACATTTTTCATTCCTATTGTTAATTTTTTGTCTCAAATCCTCTGGAACGCGTGCAAATGCAATGCAACCAAAAATTCTAAAAGGAGCTACATTCAACTTTGTACCAGACCAAGCCTCTTGTGGCACTTTACCTTAAACACTAGTTTGGGAGATCTATTTAAAATATAAACTACAGTAGCAACTGCTTCGACCCAATAATCATTAGATAAATTATTTTCTCTGAGCATGCATCTAGAGCCATATTCATGATGGTCTAATTTTTCCTTTCAGCTACTCCATTTTGTTGTGGAGTATATCTTGTTGTGGTTTGCATAATGATGCCATGTTGTTTGCAAAAGTCTATAAAATATTTTGAGTTGTATTCTCCTCCTCTATCTGACTTGAGCACTTTTATATATTTACCACTTTGTTTTTCTACTTCAACTTTGAATTGTTTGAACTTTGAAAAAGTATCAGACTTATTCTTGAGAAAATAAATCCAAATTTTCCTACTAAAGTCATCAATAAAGGTTAGAAAATAAAAGCTACCACCAATGGATTGAGTTTGCATTGGTCCACAAATATCTATGTGGACTAGCTCTAAGTGTTCTTTTGCTCTATTTGAGGATGATGGGAAGCTGTCTCTCTTATGCTTTCCAAGAATACAACTTTCACATTGACTATCAAGATCCTTTAAAATAGGGATACCATTGACCATAGATTGCTTTTGAAGAAGACTAAGATTCTTGAAGGGAAGATGACCAAAACTAGAATGCCATAATTGTGACTCATCCATGCTTGAGACATTGTGGGAAAATGACTGAGACAAAATGGCACTCCTAAGATTTAAAGGAAACATTCCTTTCTTGGTTCTTTCAATATTTGCTATTAGTCTTCTACTAGGAGGTTTGTCAAAAATACAAGTTGTACCTTTAAATATTATATCATAGCCATGTTCCATCAATTGACCTACACTTATGAGATTGTGTTTCAAGTTTGGAACATAATAGACATCATGTATCTCTTTTTCATTGATTTTGTTTAGTAAGAATAGGCACAATTCCTTTCCCTTGGGCTTTTACTCAAGAATCATCACCAAGAGTAATTTCATAAATTGTAGAAGTATCAATGCATGAAATTAAGTCTTTGTTACATGTCATATGATTGTTGCAACCACTGTCCAACAACCAAAGGTCTTTGGTGTGATTGTCTTCAAAAATATGGCAAGAAAGAAACATTGCTTCAAAAGATTCTCCTTCATTGTTGGAGACATGTGCTCTACCATTGTTTTGATCTTATTGTTTCTTTCTGCATTCAAATTCATAGTGTCCAAATTTCTTGCAGTAGAAGCACTGGATTCTAGATTTATCAATCCATTTTCTGCCTCTTTGTGCCTAATTTTGAGAGTTTCTAAACTACCTTGATTGTTCTTATGTTGTCCTTTCTTCATCATGTTGATTTGATCTACCTTTGTTACTTCTCCCTTTGTTGCCTCTGCCTCTACCTCTACTGAAAGAGGCTTGAGTCTTGAAAGCTTGTTCCAAAGACTCTTGTTCCAAATTTAGCCTGGTCTCATGTGACAAAAGTGATCCAGTTAGCTCTACTATTGAAAAAGTAGTGAGATCTTTGGACTCAAAAATAGCTATGACAACCACTTCAAATTTCTTTGGTAAACTTCTGAGGACCTTTTTAACAATTTTCTAATCTTCAATGGTTTCACCATTAATCCTAATCTGGCTTACAATGCCCATGACTCTGGTCATAAACTGATCAATATTCTCTAAGTTTGGCATTCTTAATGTTTCAAATTGAGTCCACAAGGTTTGTAGTTTAACTATCTTGACTTTATCAGTACCCTCATATGCAGATTTGACGATATCCCAAGCCTCTTCTGATGTTGTTGCACCTATGATTTTTGAGAAAATAGAATCATCAATAGAGTTCTGGAACCAACATTTTTCCCTAATTTCTTTCTTTCTCTGATTTGTAGCTACATTTCCTTAAGCATTATTCATAGCAGCTAAGTCTACTAGAGTGGGATTTATGTAGCCATTCTCAACTATTTCCCAACATTCCTAGGCTTGCGAAAAAGACTTCATTTTCAAGGACCAAAAATCATATTTTTTGCCAAGAAGAATAGGAGTTTGTGGCAGATTGCTAGGGGTGGCCATTAAAAGAAAAACTTCCAAGGTTAAAAGAGCCTTTGAAATGCTAGCTTCCTTATGAGAAACTCTATGCTCTTTTGATACTTTTGAATCTCTTAGAAAGCAACTGTTTTGGGACTGGATTGTTGGTATGTGGCGACTGATCATGCTATACTATATATCCCATGGTATACTATTCACCCCGGTCCTATTCTTGCTGGGGTCCAAGTTTGGGCCGGGCCTCGGGTGGGGGTTCGGGGGCGATAGCCCCCGAGAAAAATTTTCTCCCTACTTTTCAATGGATCACCTAAAAACGGAAAAATCAATGAAAAAGGAAAAATCCAATTTTGTAGAACCCAAAAACTGAAGTTTCTAAGTGCAAAAGGGGTTCGATGGGTATTACAAGATGATGAAAAACATGATTATTCCCAAGATTGTAATAGGTTTTACATTGGATAATAAAAGTATTGGATGGCTACGGTTTGGTGGATGTAGCCCGAATTGGGTGAACCACATTAAATTCTCTGTGTTATGATTTATTCTGTGTGTTTTAGTTTCTCTGTTTATTATATAGATTTGCATATAATTGTTAGATATCTGCCATTTCTAACCCTAACATGAATCTGTGCAGCTCCTTCACTCCACCAATAGTAGGTTCTATTGACTTCCTTGACTCTAATTTGGGCTTTTCCTTGGTTCTGTGCTGGGCTTCTTTTCCTTTCGTTGAATATGATCTAGTTGCTCTCCATTTAAATATGAAGAAGCTTATGCAACTTGGACTTGTAGCAGCTCTGATACCATGTCAAATATGGCAGAGGAATGAAGAATAATCATGCAGATTACAGAAAACACTGAAAAATAGAGCATAAACAAAGCATGAGTAGAAAACTATAAAATCATATATTCAGTCATTCATTGGTAAGTTCAAAAAAGAGTAATACAATATTTAGGGCTTTCACAACCTTTTGGAAGAAACTAAAAGAAATTAGCAAAAATATGGAGTAAGCTCCAAGTAACTAAACCTAATAAGGAGCATTTGGGAGTCTTCCACAGTTAATGCATTCACCTACCAAAAACTAATGCAGTCAACAACAATGTTACATACAGTTGAAGTTATCTCTAACAAAGGGCAAAGCAAAAATATAGAAAATAGGCCTAGAAGTTGTAAGCTAATTTACATAAATATACAGTAGCAAATCTCATCACATACATATCTACTGGACATAACCCATCAAGTACCTCAAGTTGCCTAGACTTTTCATGGTAATAAGTGTTCTCCATGTAAGCCTAGCATCTTAACAACTTAAGTGAATGGAACATGATTGATCTCATCTTGATGGTATTTTATCTTCATGCTTTTGGTTTTTAATATTCTCACGTTACAAATGTGATCAACTAGCAACCATGGGAATGCTAAGAACAATGATATCCATATGTATATTAAAGAATCTTATTTCGTATTTAGATTTAAACCTTCTTGTATTTTAGCTGTATAAAAGGGGACATATCTTGCTTCGTGAGGTTGGTCTCAAACTTGAAGTATCTTGCTCATTTTTCTAAATTATATGTTTAATGATTATGCAAGAATAAAAGCTTCTTGGTAGCTTGGGTGGGATTTTCTCCAAAAAATGGAAGCCTGAAAAGACTAGGACAATAACTGGTCCTCTACTTACTTGAGGTATCTTCCAAGTGGAGTTGAATTTAATGTTTGGTTTTTGAAATTTCTTCAACATCTTACTCATAACTATTTGAACTTACACAAATTTCCAAAATTAGTATCTTTAATTTATCTAGTGCATTTCAGATGGTTCTTTCAAATGAAGAGCAAAGCACATGGAACAAAAGACAACAATAGGGAACAAAGAAAAGGGAACATACCCTCATGGAGAATGTGGATAATGATTTTATAACCCAAGGGTTTCTCTAGCTCTTCTAGGGTTTTTCACCTAAAAGGAGAGAAATGGGCCCAAAATGCCAATTTCTACACTCAAGATTAATGTAATGAGGGATGTAGTATGCCTAAATGCCACTAGCTAACAAAAAAAAGATTATTTAATGCTAAACCTAAGAAATACAAAGTGTTGGAAAACACATTGTGATATGCAAACATGTTATAAAGGACCTAGAAATGTAAACAAAACTAGACAAAAAGCTATGAAACAAAATGTGTGCATCTAGAGGATGAAGAAGGATGGAATGAAGGTCTAGAATCCTAAAAATCCTGATGTAGAAGTCAACTAGGACACTTGTGCTAATCTGGGCGACTTAGTCCTAGATCTGAAAAAATTGCTTAGAAACCTATTTTGGCCAAATGGGTATCCAAATCTACAAAAACCTCCAAAAATTGATTAGTGGGACTAAGTCACCATTTTTGGAAACTTAATTCACTTTTGAATTTATGAAAAATCTAAAGTGGAAATGAAAGCCGCCGCTTGCATTTTGGTTTCTAATGGGTGTCCGGCTTCTAAAACTTGATTTTTAGGCCTAAAAGTGACTTTTGTTGATATTTTGACTTGGTCAACAACTTTGCAACTTGTTCTTTAATGATGTCCAAGTCTCCAAGATACCTAAATCTGCAAACACACAAGGAGAGAAGGAGAAATGTTGGATGTTAGGGCATGGGGGTTTGCCTTAGTGAAACCCCTTTTTAGGTAATTAAACCAAAATGGAGAAATAATGTAATGAAGCATGAAAAAATGGAGTTAATACCTTTCCATGATGATTGATCTTTGATTTTCTGCAACAAAAGATGAAGAATCTGCCTTGAATGTCTGAAAAATGTTGTCTTGATGACTTAGAATGCCAAAACCCTAACTTGCTTGACTTGAGAACATGATGAATGATGAATGAATGATGATGAGTTAAAATTGTTATGAATTATGGTTTAAAGGCTTATATTTATAGGAAATCCACCTTATTTTTCCATTAATTGGACCCCTAAGGCCGACATGAAAGGAAAATAAACTTAAACTCCAAAATTTCTCACTCAAACCTAAAAAATAAGCCAAATTGGACTAAATCACCATTCTGGGTGACCTAGTCCCACCTATTAGGGACTCATTCACCTAGATGGGTGACTTAGTCCATGAGGGGCCCTTTTGATAGCTAGATTGTTGAGGAATGAAGAATTTTAGTTTTTATGTTGATTTCATCAAATATTTCATCAAATTATGCCTTGGGATGCACAATATGGGGAAATATGGGCCTATTGATGATGATGTAAAGGTCAATTAGGGATTGGGATACAAAATTCAATGTGAAAGTGTGATTAAATACACTTTACAAAACTAGAACGAGGTCCACTTAGCCTAGAAACGCATAACATCCAATGTGAATGTGTAAGACACACTAGATTAAGATCAAGTTTAGTTTACAAGCCTTCTAGATTAATGTGAGAATGCCATTAAATAAAATTTTCAACATTGAATTAGGGAAAGATGGGTCCATTGAGTCTAGAGAGGAGTGAAAATATTTTACAACACTTTACAACACCTTTACAAGACATCGTTAAATGCATTTTATTTAGTTTGTAAGGGTCCAATACCTATGTAAAAAGAAACACCTCACAACACCAAATCAAGTCCTCATTAAGTCCAATTTATCATCAATTAATTCCCATATCAAGAAAAAGTGATACACTTTTTAAGCATTAACATTGCTCTATGGGGAAAAGTCATGCCTCATAATGGGCGTCCCACTCAACCATACCAAAGTTATACCTCCTGATAACTTTGATAAGGCACCATAATGAAAATGATTTTCAAGCTCTATGAGGTAAGCAAAACTTTGTATACTTGATACTCATAGAAAAATAGGATGGTACCAAAGGCATGC
This sequence comes from Sequoia sempervirens, assembly GCA_007258455.2. Lineage (NCBI taxonomy): Eukaryota > Viridiplantae > Streptophyta > Pinopsida > Cupressales > Cupressaceae > Sequoia > Sequoia sempervirens. The sequence continues at coordinate 37,742 of VDFB02391143.1, read as the reverse complement.
AAGTTGTGTTATTCAAGGTGGTCGTATAACAATTGTTGTAAATGGAAAAATAGTGCAAGGAATGTTCAAAGGGATTTTTCTTAGTTCATGCAAGGTATCATCTTAGGGAACATCATGCTTAATGTGTCCAAGAGAGGATGTCTCAAAGAAGTATCACACTCTTGGAGGGAATCAAGCCCAATGACACCACCAAGAAGAGGACGCATCACAAGAAGAAAGAAACCACATAATGGAATGGTGGGTGCAAGAAGTTGGTCTACTTAAGAGGGGAAGTTTCTAACAAGTTAAAAAATTCACACAAAACGGTAACACATTTTTGTGAAAAAATGCATATGCATTATGGATTGAGTACTAAGCTCAAATTTGAGTGTGTATGCTAAAATTTGGGTACACAAACCTAAAACATCGCATGTATTTGGGGTGATTCTGCACAATAGTGGTTTCTACAATTTTGGCCAAACCAGCATTAAGGCGAATTTTTATTTTTAACTAAATCTTCACAATCGGGTACCTATAGTGGCTGTCCATGAGGAATTCAAGCATGATGCAACCAGAGTTCATTACACATTTTTTCAGGATTCTAAAAAATATTTTTTCAAATTTTTTAGAATTAGATTACACTTCGTTTTCCATCTCCCACAAAATTGGTTTTTTTCAGAAAACAACATTTTTAAAAAGTGACGCACACCATATAACGCATAACTTTTTTTCCATGAAGGATAAAATTCCAATTCTTTCGAATTTACATTTGTGACTCTGATATCTAGTGCTTCCACTTGGTTAGATATTTTTTTATTGAATATTTTTTCTTTAATCAAGTTTTGAAGTCAATCAAATGACAATTCAGACATAGCACGACCGTATAACTTAATTTTTTTGTATATATATCAAAATTCAAATTTTTGATGGATCAAAAAGACTTAAATATCCGTGTAACTCATATTTTTAACAATTTTTTCTTTTTTATAATCTGCTATTTTGACATGTGTTGAACAAAGACCTTATTTTGATGAAAACCTATGTTTAATAAAAATTGAAAAACAAATACATAATAAAACCAACATATTAAAATTATATTCATTGATGTGATCGTTCTAAAGACTACCTAATTCCAAGTTTTTTTTCTATATATTCCCCCATTTTCATCCTCAACTGGAGCTTCAAAGTGTAAAAAATTAGGTTTTTTGTGTGAACAAATTAAAAAATTAGGGAAAAGGGGGGTTCGCTAGAACTAGGGGGTTCTAGCGAACTAAGGTTCATTCAAAACCCCTTTAATATGCATTTTTCCTTTATTTTTTGGGTGGGAAATGCGGGCCCAATAATTAATGGGTTCGCTCGAACCCTAATTCGGTCGAACCCCTTTATGGTTCTATGAACTGTGGTTCATGCAACCCTAAACCAATTTTTTGCCATAGGGTCATTTTTTCAATTTTCCTTCCCTCCAAATTGTAAACCACCATTGTGGCTTCACCTCGCTTGTTAAAGGTATTTTTTTTTAAATAAGCCACTATGTTTTCATTTTTACCTGTCAGTTTGAGCTGCGATAGAGAAGGAGAAGCGAGATCACATACGCGTTTCGAAGTGCCTGATGAAGCAAATTTTCACTGCCACCTCCTCCTGTCAACACAACCGACCTCAACGATCTCTAGGTTGGTTGAATTTTGCCATTTTTTTCCTTTATATCTTGCATTTTTGTTTTGTAATTGTTATTTAGTTTTTGTTTGTTTAGTTTGTTTTAGTTCGATATTTTATATTTTTTAAATCACATCTAAAAACCATAAACATCAACGAAACAAAGAAATTTAAATTGTAAATCGAAAACCATAAAATCTAAACCTAAATTGGACACATTTAACCTAGAAATCAAAACCCTAAACCCTAGGTTCCAAAAAACATAGGTCCCTAAAAACTAATTTACCCAAGTTAATCCTTGGACCTAAACCCTAAAATGTAAACCTAAAACCCTATTTACCCTAAAACCTAAACCTAAAACCTTAATATTTTCACCTTTTAGATAGTGCAACTTGAACTTGTACAATCAATACTTTCAATGTAACCATTTGTGTTGAGAAATGAGGAGGTTTCTTAACTAGTTCAACAAATCATAGCATAAATTTATGAGGTTGATCTAATTAGGATTGATCATGTTGCTATGTTACACCATTGCCATAATCAACTATAGTTTAAACATTCTCATTTTTTAGTATGGTTACAAGTTTCAATCTCATTAGGATTGATCATGTTGCTCTTGCTCATTGAGTAATTTCAATTTGGAAATTTCCCTCCTTCCTTGCTTTATTTTGTGTCCTCCTTGTCATTGGTTCTTAACTTTCACTTCACATAATTTTAGAAGTATCCCTCCTTGGAGGTTTCTTACATTTTTTATTTGACATAGATATGTTTTCATGTCATCAAATCTCTAAAGAATTATATAGTAAAGATCTAATTTCTTCCATTTTTGCATGATAAATTATGCACACCAATTCACATGTATAAATATGATTTCATTGTACAACTAAAAAAATTAGTGAAGTCTTTGTACTTAAAGAAGCCATTTTCAATGTGAATAGAGCTCAAGCCCATCTTTGTTTATTTTGTACATTGTAATTACCACTAGCATATATCTATGTGTCCCTTTGAATGTCTTCTATTAATTTTTTATTCGTATCTTTAGTATGCTTTGAAAACAATGAATGAGATTATAAATTAATTTTAGTGTTAAACTTATAATTTCTTCTTAACTACTTTGTCCCACTATAGAGAACTTGTGTCTCTTATCATGAAATTTGAAAATTTAGATAAATCAATTTATGTCCTCAGATTTAATTAAATTCTATGCCATACTTGATAAATACATGTATTCACAATCGATATACCTTAGCTCTATAGACATACTCTTGTTGGGAAACAACCACACCTATGAGTTAACTTCCCCTTGCCCCAAAAGATAAAGCTCTAGACCCATAAAAACTTACAAGAATAAATTACTTATTGATGAATTAGTTAATTAATGATAGGCTTGATATTTATGAGTTCCATTGAGCACCCTTGTCTAACAATAATCCTAATATAAATAGAATCTAGTATAATTTTTACTTGAATTAAACTACATGGTTTTCATCATTTACCCATTTTGACACTCATTCTTGAGTTGTTCATAACCTAAATTAGTGGGGACCTTTCCTTCTCTTTTTCCACCTTTATATATGTAATATAAGACACTCTAAACAACCCCTAACCTCCTATTAACACCCAATTTGAGAAATCAAAGTTATATATTTACATGTGTCTTATTTAAATTCATTCTTTAGTCTACCTATAGAAATTAAATGGTTCCTCACCTCATGTTCACAGTCTCTATTTACTAATCTTCTTATTTAATTTTTCCAATAATGATTCAAAGAAGCCTCATTGTTGATATCGTAGCCTTTTGTGAGCTCTCAATTCTTGATACATTTTATCCAACTCCTAGTTTAAATGTTGATCCAGTGATTTATTTAAATTTATATCTTAAGTCTTTACCTTAATCCATGTGGTTTTATTTATTTTAAATAAATCAATTAATGTATATCATCAAATTTGGCTATAGTTTAAGTATCAAGTGATATCTAGCTAAAAATAAGTTTATGGGGGCCTTCTTTTAGGGGATTCACTTAATAAACCAATGGCATAGTGCATGCATTCATAGGGTTCTAATAAAACCCCCTAATTTCATTTCTACCCATTAGAGTTATAATTAGAACTTACCTCCCTATTTTCACTGAGAGGTATCCTATGTACCACATATAGATCTAACTCAAAACTATTTATAATTGAACCATCCCATTTATTAAAGGTTTAACATAAAATACCTAGATGAATTATGACAACTATGTCATCCTCTACAAAGTTTTGATGTAGAAGCACTTATACTTGACTCAACATATGAGTTCCCTTTCCATGTACACAAAATGTAATTTAATGCATCCTTAGATATTTTAGGTATCTTAATTATAGTATACATATTGATCTAAATTATATAGTGGATTTATATTTTAGATATACTTGATGATTCTTCTTGGAAGGGTTACTAAAAGGTGTTCAATAATTAGTTTTAAGTAACATGTAGGTAGGATTTTATTAAAATTTTATGACCTTGGTGTGACAATTATCTCCATTTTTAGTTGCATTCTAAGAGTTGGTAGTAACAACAAACCCTTCATATTAACAGCCACACACTAGATTCAATTTAATTTGTACATGCTATGGATTTTTAATGTTATAAATCAAATGGTCTTCAAATGAAATGTATTTTGATTTTGTGCACATTCAATGTTATTTTTAAATAACTTTCAAATTGTGTGAATTATTTAATTAGTTTGTTGATATATATTTTTTAATTGTTTAACATGCAGTTGCCATTTCATTGTTCACATGGATCCAAAATTTAACATAGAGGATTTTATGACAAATGCACAAATTCTTATAGATCCCATACATCCAAATCCACCACCACAACAAAACCCCACACCTCCACACTCTCCACCTCCTAACCCCCCACCCCCTGTAGTAGATCAAGATTAGTTAAGAGAGAGAATTAGACAAAACCTTATTGTGATTTAGGGAAATATAGATATGATAAAAAATAAGCCTAGAATACCCCCCCATCCTGCATGGTTTGCATCTACGATGCAAAATATTGTCGATTTTGTTTGATCTATTAATGTAAACCTAGATAGGTTCAATCAATGAAGAGAAGAGAGGAGATAATTCTATGCAAATGGATTGTCCTATAAAGAAATTAATGACCTTAAAATTACAAAACAAACCATGTACCAACATTTTTTTAACCCCCAAACAAACCAATCAATTCTACCCAACAAAAAATGAATTTCAATTTTATGGTGTAGGAACCTATAGATAGCTGCATTTTTTTGGGATAGATGGTGGATGGTGTTTGATAATCTACCACATGGAAATTCTGGGGCGCCCCTATACTTTTTGAGAAAGTTATGGGCTAAGTTTGAGTTGGGTTTAAAATCCAACTATTTTGATATGAGGTCATTTTAGGGAGTTGGGTGTGGCATGCCCCAACATAGACTAGGAGTACGTGTCGATCCTCAACAACGTGCTATGATTGCTCCTATTATTCCTCCTCTTTTTGGTGTTCCCGCTGCATTTCAACAACATACCATGTTATCAAAATTAGGAGCATTGAGTTCACTTTTAGGACATCTCACTCATCAGACTACACATGCAGTGGCTAAAGTGGCCAATATAGAGCATGGAGGCTCAGGCTACGGGAATACTCAGGAATCCACTTCAGGTGACCCACATGCATTTGGGATGGAGTCATATATGAATTTACTATATTATGAGGATCATCCTACATAGGTATGTTCATCTTTTGAACTTAAATTTAATTTGTTTTAAATGAACACAATTCATGTAAATAATTTAACATCAAATTTTATATATAACATAATATTAATTCAAGAAGTTTTCAGTGTAGATGCATGATCAAACGATGCCTAAAACTCAATATGATCGTGTCTATATGTTGAGTGCTATAGAGATGGGATCACCTTTTGGTCAGGTACTTGAACCAATATATATCAAATAATTTGTGTGGATATATGTAATTTAATTTGAATTTGTACACATGTGTGAAATGATATATTATATCTAGATGCAGGGAGGTCATATGATACCTAGTACTGACCAACCACAAGTTGTGGTGAGCACTCCTGAGACATCATCAACTGAGGTGTATGCATTCAAAAGTTTGTTAAGTTTAAATTAAATACACATCATAGATCTAATTTAATTTGTTCATTTACATACACATGTGTGAATTTGATTTATACAAATTGTTGTACATCTATATGCAAGGATTTCATGAGATACCCATGGCAGGCGCACTTGAGACATCGTCAACATTTATGCATGGATAATCTCAGGTGCATGATCATGAGGTCATATCATTCGAGGTTGTAAACTTTACTAAATATCCTATACAATTTTTATGGACCTTATATATATATATATATTTGAGGTTTTAACATAGTGTTTGCTTTATATGAATATGGAGGATATAGTAGATCAAGCATTTGGATCTTCTCAACTAATAGTTATGCTACCCGTTGAACAAAATGTGCCAGTAGATTCACATGATCATATGGTAATTTATGCATACTAAAAAATATTTTTACTATATTTACTAGATATTTAATTAAATTTATTTTTATCTAAAAATCTATATTTTCAAGTTTAAATATGTTTAATTATATCCAAATTTCTAAATAACTTTAAATCTAATTTCAAGTTTCTTGTACTCTTTTACAGCATGATGCGCTCATACATCTAGTCGACATTGAACAAAGAGGAGACTTGATATGTCTGATCAGCCTAATAGTTAGATGGTTTTAAACTTTATGGACTATAGATCTCTAGATTTATTTAAATATATGTACATTGGACTTGACATATACATTTTGAACATGTTATTTCATGGACCATTTCACATACATTATATGGATTAATATTATCATGTTTTTGTTTTTTTATATCAGTTGACTTTAATATGATGATTATATATGTAGTCAATTATGATCGTGTTATGCTCATTTTGATGATCATATGCACTCATGTATGTATAGATATTTTATCTAAATTTCAAGTAATACATGCACTATATAAATTCTTATCTAGAATCAAATTTCATATATATAATTTATCACATGGTTAGGTGAAAAATTAAAACATTCCTTAAATAGTTTAGATCATATTCATAATAGAATAAATTTAACTATTTTCCAATTCTAGTAAATATTTGAATCAGTGAACAAAAATCTATCTCCTTGTATGGACAAAATGTATAATCTACACAATTGAACAATTATATAAAATGTGGTAAATACAAGACATGAAATGTATAATCTACAAAATTGGAACAAGATATTTAAAAAGTGACTAATAAGTTCATTGAAGTTCATACATTGAAGAAACATATATAATGTATATTGATGTTTAATACAACTATATAACATGATGAAACATATATGTGCATGTAGATACAATTAAAGCTTATCAAATTTTAGGTCAAGACCACAAATTTATATTTACATAGTCTCTTGATAAAATAATTTTACAATGACAATCACATGGTAGACCGACTTGATGAGAACCTGCAAAAATAATTAATGTAAGTAAAATAACTATAGTTTTTATGAGTCATTTAAGTAGATAATTCATGTGAGAAAAGAACAATATATAGTAAAAGTTAGAAAATTGGACCTTATAAATTCCATACAAATTCAAATGATGTTTTCCATAGGATGGATTAAGGGGACCTAAGAGGATATAGCTCAAGGGGGGTCCTAAGAGAATTCCTTAAGGGGAGTTAAGGGGATGGCTTAAGGGGATGCAAGAGGGTGGATTAAGGAGAGTTGATAGAATGAATTAAAGGGATGTAAGAGGGTGGATTAAGGGGAGTTGATAGAATGACTTAAAGGGATGTAAGAGGGTGGATTAATGGGATGCATGTCATGAACCCTAGGATATGGCTTAATGGTTCCTGAGAGGATGACTTAAGGGGAATTATGAGAGTGACTTAAGGGATGCAAGATTGTGGATTAAGGGTATGCAAGAGGATATGAATTAAGGGTCCTTTAAGAGGATGGCTTAAGGGGATGCAAGAGGGTGGATTAAGGAGAGTTGATAGAATGAATTGAAGGGATGTAAGAGGGTGGATTAAGGGCAGCTGATAGAATGACTTAAAGGGATGTAAGAGGGTGGATTAAGGGGAGTTGAGAGAATGAATTAAAACCCTAAACCCTAAACCATAGGAACTAAGTCCTAGGAGATGAACCCATATAGTTGTTATTCTAAGCATCTCATGAACCCTAGAAACCCTTAACCCTAAACCATATGACCTAAAGACTAGATGAACCCTAAAACATTAACCCATATAGATTTGTTATTATAAGAATCTCATGCACCCTAAACCCTTAAAACCCATATAGATTTGTTATTCTAAGCATCTCATGAACCCTAGAAACCCTAAACCCTAAACCATATGACCTAAAGACTAGGAGATGAACCCTAAACCATTAACTCATATAGATTTTTTATTCTAAGCATCTCATGAACCCTAAACCCTTAAAACCCATATAGATTTGTTATTATATGCATCTCATGAACCATAGAAGCCCTAAACCCTAAACCATATGACCTAAAGACTGGGAGATGAGCCCTAAACCATTAACCCATATAGATTTGTTATTCTAAGCATCTCATGAACCATAAACCCTTAAAACCCATATAGATTTGTTATTCTAAGCATCTCATAAACCCTAGAAACCCTAAAC
>VDFB02391143.1:0-24439 GCA_007258455.2 Sequoia sempervirens | reverse complement strand
AAAAATATATATGGCATCAAACTTCAGACAATTCTCTACACAATGAAAAAAAAGAGATTCAAAAAATGTTTAGTTTAGGTCCAATTATGTTGTTCGTACATGTTGATTTTTAAAAACAACAATTAAGGCCAATAAAAAATTAATAAAAAAAATATTCAACAAAAATTATGTTGACAAAACAAATTTCCTCATCAATCTTCATGTTGGTAGCTCTCTTTCCCCAAAGGTGTAAAATATTTTTATTTGGGTCTGAAATTTTCAGTGTCAGGTACACATACATGGTATGGTAAAAACCAAGACTTTAAAAGTGGTTTTATAGATCCCTATCAAATTTAATTTCTATAATTTGGGTATTTGAATAATTTACATATTTGGAAACTAGATTCAAAATGATAAATTTTATAGTACTGAATTTTTTTAGATTCATTGTGTAAGTGCCTCAAATTTTCAGTCCAAGTGACAAATTCTGAAAAACAACAAAAACACTTCCACTTTTTTAGCTTTTTGTGGACCCAGCTTCTTGCATTAGCCCAAATGTGAGTGTCAATGTATGTCTCCACTTTAAAGCGGTTACTAGCACCATTAATATGAGCAAGTGCTTTAAAGTAGAAGAGGAAGAAGAAGACACAAAAACTTACTTAGAAAGCCATATGCCAAGTCATATGTTTCTTAAAAGATATGTCATGAAAACGGTAGTATGTCACGCGCGATCCAACTTAAGGCATGTCGTACACATCCCAAGCTTGGTCATATATGATCATGAAAGGTTAACAAATAGCCAAAAGAGGCAACAAAAAGTGACATACAAGGACAAGGATTCATAACCCATTGCCCCCATTGAGTGCAGGACAAGGGTGACCCAAAATGATGGAGGAAATGCATGCTAGAGTGAAAATTAGTATCATTTAGAGGAATTAGGTGCCCCCACAAAAGGAAGAATAACAAACTCTTGAAAATATTGTATTTTATTACTCAAAGCCTTACATTCATTAGTGGAGTGACCATGAGCTCTATGATATGCACAAAATGAAATCTTGTAATATAATTTCTTTCAAGTTCTTGGTGGAAGGGTGATCAAGTGATCTTGAAGAAGTCTTGACAAGATACCCTCTTGAGTAATGGGAGAAGGGGTTCCTGTAGTTTGTGGAAAAGATACTTCTTGATAAGATGTACAAGATTTCATATCTATGCAAGACTATTTAGATTGAGAGATTTTGGGCTCTCCTTTATAGGAGGGTGTAAAATGTAACGAATTCAATTCATTAGTGTTTTGCAAGATGACATTGACATGAAGTGATGGTGTATTTGTTTGTTTGATTGCTTGTAAAGGAGAACAATCAAGACCACTAGTGTTTATCATCGTAGAAGGATGTTTTGTAATAGTGTTGATGTTGAGTGAAGGCTTTGTGATTTCTATCAAAGGAAAATAACCAAGACCATGAGTTGTTTGTTGTGTGTTAGGATTGACAGGGTTGCAAATACCTTGTTCATTAGCACCACATCCTTTTCCACTATATCCAAGTTGTTTCATAAGCTCACAACCTTTGCCATAAAGCTTTTTCATTTCTTTTAAATCGGGTGGTTGTTCATTGTTGTGTTTGTCAAAGGTTGTTGTGTAATGCTTCATTTTCTAAAGTGGTTGAGGTGGATGCTTTTGAAGGGTCTGCTAAGTTGTGTGTTGACATGACTATCTTAGAGTCTTTTGTTGTAAGCTTTCATTCATCCATGAGTGTTGGTGTGAAGCCTAAGGAACCCCAATCATCATCTAATAGCTTCGCGACTTGTTCAATATGTTGTTTGTCTTTTTGTTGTATAGGTTCCACTTGTGTAGTTGGCGTTAATGTGTGTAAATGATTCATTGTGTTTTTCTCAATGTTCAAACAACTATTTGGATTGGGGTCAACTTCAAGTATGTGCACTTTGTTGTTGTAAATATATTTCATTGTTCGATGAAGAGTGAAAGGCACACCATTCATTGCATGAATCCATGGTCTACCTAAGATAAGATTACATGAAATTTCATGAGGCATAACATGGATTGGTGTATTCAATGTGGCCACTCCAACGGTAAGAGGTATAATGATCACCCCAAGTAGTTTTGTTTTGACATTGTCAAATCCCTTAATAGATAAAGAATCAGGTTGAATGTCCGATTGATTAATGCCAAGCCTATCTAGAAGGCTCACACTACACACATTAACCCTTGAGCTAGTGTCAACAAGGGTTTTCTTTATCCCTTTTGTTTTGTATTGAGATATGATCATGAAAGCATCATTTTTTTTTGCACTTCCAAAGGGGCGAGTTCACTTTGGTGGAAAACAACGTTAGCATTCAATCCTTGAATTATGGCTACTATATCATTTGGTTGCATAGTATAAGGGATAGCAATTTGTTGTAAGGCCATTTGGACAATAGTGTGATAGGTAGGTGAATTCTAAAGAATGTCCCAAAGGGATATCTTGGTAGGAGTATTCTTAAGTTATTCAACAAGATCATACTCCCTAGGAGTTAATCAAGGAGCACTAGGAAAAATGGGATTAGGCAAAGGTAATAGTGTTGGGGTGGGTTTTTGCAGTCACAAATTGTTTTGAGTGTAATGTGTGTGAGAAACAACATCATGCTTAGGTGGGTAAAGGGTAAACTCAGGTTCAGGTGGAGGTGGAGGTTTATGTGATTGTGGGTAAAGGATGAGTTTAGGTTGGTATTGAGTTTGTTGTTTGTGTGAAGGTTGGTAGAGAATGAGAGGATTCTTAGGATGTCCCACGGGGTATGTATGAGGTCCATTGATTGAGGGGGAACTAATGGAAACTTGCACATTCATAAACTCAGTGGACTTCGAGGGTTGATGTATCTCTAACAAAAGGTAATCGAGAATCAATTTTTTTATCATGAGCAAAGGAAGACAAATTAGTATTATTTCCATTTTCCAGCACCACGAGATTCTCTCTAGAAGGATATTTTTTAGGAGAACTATGGATCAATTTTTTTTGACATTTATGGATTGGTTCTTCTAAAATTACTTTATCACAAGTAGGGGAATGATCAATGGTTGGATTTTCTTATTTATCAATAGTGGGGGAATTAGGAGAAGAATCAATTTGATTGTCTGTTGTCTCTAAGGTCTCATTATCTTGTTACATATTATCTACCCTAATAGGAGAGCTTGCAATATGGTCATCCAAGTTTGTAGCTTCATCACAAGTGGTGGAGGCATCAAGAGAAGGACCACGATGATTTTCAAATAGATTTTCCCAAATGGTAGGAGCATTAGGGAAAGGAGGATAAAGGTTCTCATGACTCTTAATAGGTATATCTTGTAACACCAACCTATCCTCTTTGCATCAAGGAATGATATTAGGAGAAGAAAAAGTTTCATTATCATGGTTAGAGAGACTAGGTAAGGTGATGTTTAGGAATGTCTGTATGATCTCATCCTCTTGTTTCCTAATGTCTTCCAAAGGTGGAAGAGGAGAGGGACAATCAAAATTCTCAATGCTTGTATCCTCTTTGACCAAGATACCTTTGTCACTAATAGGAGAGGTATTGGGAGAAGAACAAGTATGATTGTTATGATCATCTACACTTGCATCCTCTTGTGTTATGAAATTCTTACAAATCTGATAAGTACTAGGAGGGTATGCAACATGCTTATCAAATGTTTTACTTTGTTGTCCTTGATTATGTTCATGAAAAATAGAATCATACAAGCCACTTGATATTCTAGAAACATGAAATGGTTGAATAAAACACATGCTAACATGAGAAATTAAATCAAGTGCAATGCAATGACTTAAAGGGAAATTTTTAAATGCAATTTTTAGATGTGAAATAAGGTAATTTTCTGTTTACATTATGCAACAACTTGAAAGATGAAATGTTTGAAATGCAAATTTAAAATTAAACAATGCATGGAATGAGTTAATTTAGGCTAGATCTAATGAAATGCATGTTATAGAAACTCAACCAACTAATATATTTAGGTAATGGAAGAAAACAAAAGCTTTAAAATAGGGTTTTCAACTCTGTAAAAGGTAGTTTTAGGGTTGAATAGGGACTACATCGCCCAAGGTGGTGAATTAGTCCTAGTAGGATTTTTTTTGAGAATTTCAAAATTTATGGATTGATTTTGATGGTTTGTATGTTGTATGATGCAGACCTAAAATGCAAATGAAATTTTTTAGAAATTTTCAATGATTTAAGATGCAAAACTGCAATCTATATGCACTTTCACTAATGCAAAATTTGAAAACCCTAGAATGCAACTTAACTAATGCAATATGCAATGAAAGCTAATTATAGGATGATGAAGGACTCCAAAATTAGAAAATAAAGTATTTTAAAGTTTGGTTTACCAAAATGTGGACAATGATTTTGGTAACCCAAGGGTTTCTCTAGCTCTTCTAGGGTTTTTCACCTAAAAGAAGATAAATGGGCCCAAAATGCTAATGTATACACTCAAGATTAATGTAATGAGGGATGTAGTATGCATAAATGGAATGTCTAAATGTAGAAAACTGATAAAAGAAATGATTATTTAATGCTAAACCTCAGAAATGCAAAGTGATGGAAAACACATTGTGATATGCAAACATGTGATAAAGGACCTAGAAATGTAAACAAAACTAGACAGAAAGCTATGAAACACAATTTTTTCACCTGAAGGATGAAGAAGGATGGAATGAAGGTCTAGAATCCTAAAAATCATGGTGTAGAAGTCAACTAGGACACTTTTTCCAATATGGGCAACTTAGTCTTAGATTTGGAAAAACTGCTCAGAAACTTGTTTTAGCCAAATGGGTATCCAAATCTATAGAAACCTCTGAAAAAATGGTTTAGTGGGACTAAGTGGCCATTTTTGGTGACTTAATCCACTTTTGAATTTATGAAAATTCAAAAGTGGAAATGGAAGCCCTCGGTCTGCACTTCGGTTTCTGACGGGTGTTCACTTCTGAAACTCTAATTTTTAGGCCTGAAAGTAACTTTTTTGTTGATATTTTGACTTGGTAAAAAACTTTTCAACTTGTTTTTTAATGATATCCAAGTCTCCAAGATACCTAAATCTACAAACAAACAAGGAGAGAAGGAAAAATTTTGGGTGTTAGGGCATGGGGGTTTTCCTTGGTCAAACCCATTTTGTGGTAATTAAACAAAATGGAGAAATAATATAATGAAGCATGAAAAAATGGAGTTAATATCGTGCCATGATGATTGATCTTGATTTTTTGCAACAAAAGATGAAGAATCTGCCCTTGAATGTCTGAAAATGTTGTCTTGATGACTTAGAATGCCAAACCCTAATTTTCTTGACTTGAGAAAAATGAATGATGAATGAATGATGATGAGTTAAAGATTTAGAATGAATTATGGTTTAAAGGCTTATATTTATAGGAAATCCATGTTATTTTTGTTAATTAGATCCGTAAGGCTGACATGAAAGAAAAATAAACTTAAACCCAAAAATTTCCTACTCAAACCTTGAAAATAGGCCAAATTGGACTAAGTCACCATGTTGGGTGACTTAGTCCCACCTGGTAGGGAATCATTCACCCAAATGGGTGACTTAGTCCTAGAGGGGCCCTTTTGACAGCTGGATTGTTGGGGAATGAAGAATTTTGGTTTTTATGTTGATTACATCAGGTATTTGATAAACTTATGCCTTGGGATGCACAATATGAGGTAATAGGAGCCTATTGGTGATGATGTAAAGATCAATTAGGTCTTGAGACACAAAATTCAATGTGAAAGTGTGATTAAATACAATTTACAACACTAGAACGAGGTCTACTTAGCCTAGAAAGGCACAATATCCAATGTAAATGTGTAAGACACATTACAACACTAGATTAAGGTCACGTTTATTTTACAAGCCTTCTAGATTAATGTGAGAATTCCATTAAATACATTTTGTAACATTGAATTAGGGAAATATGGGTTCGTTAAATATAGAGAGGTGTGAAGGTGTTTTACAACACTTTACAACACCTTTACAAGACATTGTTAAATGCATTTTATTCAGTTTGTAAGGCTCCAAGGCCTAGTGTGGATGTGTAAGACACCTCACAACACCGAATTAAGGCCTCAATAAGTTCAATTTATCATCAATTATTCCCATATCAAGAAAATTATACACTTTTTAGTGACTCAAAGAACAGAGAAGATACTGATAAACTAAAAGCAGGTGTCATTGTCAAGCTTACAGACATGGCAAGAATCTTGGGATGTTGATCGATGATGGCTCTGCTCCATCATCTACTACCCCCACATGCTCTCAAGAGGAATTAGATACTGAAAACGTTGCAAATCTTGTACCAAAATAAACTGAAATAGAAGGATACAATGTTGATATGAATCATCAAGAAATTGAACACACTCATTCTCCAGATAAAAATTCTACTTTGATAAATCTAGAAGAAGAACAAGAAAAATAATATGAAAGAGAAGGAGAGAGAATTGAAAAGGAAGGAGAAGAAACTAGAAGAAAAGGAGGAGATAATAGCAGAGGAAATTGATACTAGTAAGTAGGAAGAAAACACAGAGCAAGGAAAATGTGAAGAACTGGTAGTAGGGATAGCTGAGGAAAGAGAAGAAATTGCTGACGTCTCCACTAGTACCTAGTATGGTGATGGTTTAAAGAGTTTACTTACTTCACACTTGTGATCCAGCCTATCACCTCTTCCAAGATAATTCTTGACATTGAGAAGATTAATCCTTTTTAGAAATTTCAAGTTGTTGAATCCATTCAGGCCTCAGCCAAAATTGACATGCTTAAGGAATTAGAAGAAAAAGATAATTTGATCAAGGCGGCTATTTTTGCTCTCCAAAGTATTATTCTAAAATGTAATATAGATCATTCTAGAAGCAATACACATAAATGCAAAACACTCATCAATATTGTTAAGGACTTCTCCGCCTGTATGAATGAAAAGATACAAAGGGAAAAAGAAGTTGAAAGGAATAAGCTCTTGCAAGAATTAAAAGACCGATGTGAAAATTCCTTCTCCAATCTTCATTAGCTAATTACACAAGGTCAATACCTTCTTGAGGAAGGAAATTCTATGTATTTGTATAGCCTGTAGTGGCCAAATGCCACAACCTGAGCTATCAGAAATTTTTTTGACTCAATTGAGTCAATAATCTAGCAGGACAACCATTCTTTCAAGTTGTTTTAAGACTTGTTTGGTTCTAGGAGATTCTCAATTGAGGAACTGCACAAAAGGTACTTCAAATTGCAACAACATGACAACACCATTCTACCCTTAGGCAATCTTTGAGAGATGTGTGCAGACAATATTTCACAGATGAATCGTGCCCTCTTGAAGGAATAACTGGCTACCCTCTCTGATCCTTGCTCAATTGAAGATGGATAATCTCTACTTGCATCCATTCAAGTTCATGCATAGCTTCTAACCAGAACAATTTTATAGTGGAATGATAATAAAGGTAAGTGGGTCATCCATCTTTAGAAAACCAAGTAGTCTTTCTTTGGTGGCACATCAAGTGCATCCTAAATGTGTTTCACCCTATAACCCTTGTTCATTAATGTCAAAAGGGGGAGAATTTTTTTCTTTTTTTTTGAGAATTAGAGATGGTCATCATAGGGGGTGTTCTAGAGTTTATGTTTTGAAGTTTTTGCATTCCAAAATTTTGTTTGCCATCAATGAAAAAGGGGGATATTGTTGATATTTGTCATTGGTGTCATTGATCTATCTGGTATTCTTACCTCTGACTTATCCTTTTTTCTAGTAGTGGTGTTACGGGTATAATTTTTGGTATAGCATGGGATATCTTTTTTCATCTATGCCGACATCTCCAACATCTTATGTAGCATGCTCACCTGAATCTACCTTTGATGCAAGCCAACTAAGTGGATATGTAGATCCTGTATATATATGAAGTGACATAAACAAAAATGTTATGATGTGATATGATATGATATGTGATAGTGATCTATTGATGTATAGTGTGAACTGATATATGTGCTATAGTAGTATAGTGTAGAGTTTTGAAGATCTTTGTGCTTTAGCAAGAACTATATTCATGCATTTGCAGATGTAATTATTGTAGTTCAGTTTTGTAATATATACTCTGGTTGTAAGTTGTCTCTTAGTTGTAATCTAACTGGTTTTTGTATCTAGGGTAGTGAGCCCACCGATAGTGAGCCAACCCAACAGTGAGCCACCCCAATAGTGAGCCACCCTATATTATGTATTCGGTTACTTAATACTTGAGAGTGAACCCTCTCCATGGTTTTTCTCATCTTTGCTTTCCACATAAAAATCTTGGTGTTATGTGGTGTTTTGTTAGATTTCTTTTGTTTGAAAATTTTGATTATGTTATGTGTCCATAGCTATTTAAAGGTCTTAATACTTTTAGAGGAATATTGATTCACCCCTCCCCTCTATGTATTCCAGATGTTCAACATTTACATACCTGGAAGAATCAATGACAAGCTTACAAATGTGATATTAATTGATCTTGTTTATGTAGAGAGTGTGATCACTGAAGAATTCTTGTTTGTGCATGAGATTTATCAAGATACATATGAAAACCAAAAGCATGGATCAAAAAATGTAATGGTTTTGCTTGCCCTACAATTGGATCGATAAATCTCCCTCTAAATGTTGGATTGAAGGAATTAAATGTCTCATTCACCATCATCCCATCGTTAGACCAAATTCGTGTGAAGTTAGGCTATCCTTGGCTTCACTTCATGAATTCCATCTTGTTAGTTGTGCATAAATGTTTAAAGTTTCCATTTGGAAATGAAATATTTACTGTGCATCATAGTGGGTTTAATCTTGTGTCTTCTTGTGGGAACCTTTCATTGGATTTATTTTGGCCTGATCCTATTGAACCTATTAGACCCTGTGAAGACTTCTTTTTCAAATACTATCAAAATTTTAAGGAAAAATACATAGAGAATTATCCCTTAACAATATGCCTGAACCCATGATTGAGCCTCCTATCCTTGATGAGACCATAATTGAACCTAAATCCCTTCCAAGTATCCCAAACCAGCTTATGAAAAATCCTTTACCTATTTCCTATAAGAGACCATGAGATAATCAAATAGATCCCTCTGTGCCTCCTAAAGTCAAACAAGATTACAAAGCTAAAGAGAAAGTGGTTGAACAAACTCCCATGGTTCCTTTCGTTCCTCCCTTAAGGGGGGGAAAGAAACCTATGGTTAACAAACCCACTCTTACACAAACACAACTTGAAAACCTAATGAAAAGAAACGGTAATGCTAGAGAGTGTAGAAATAGATGTTGTGCTATTTCTCATTCATTACAAGTAAAATAATAACAAAAAAACATAGAAAATAAAAATCCAAACTTGTTTGAAGCAGTGCATGATACCTCTCCACCTTCGCCGCAACATAAACAACAAAAAACTTCTACAGATGTTGTCATTAGACCTCTTGTGATTAATCTAGATGATGATAATGAGATTGCAAAGATTGATGAACAAGTGCATAACGAGCTGATTTTCTTATTTTCATCTTCTATGAGCTTAAATGACAATCCTTCTAATAAGAGTGTTGAGCTTGGTGCTTGTCCTAGTTTGGCACTTGATGTTGTCCCTTTGGCTAGTTATCCGCCTTCTGTATATAATGAAAAAGGTTGGGATGCAGACAACCTACTATAGGATGACTTGCATGTTCCTTACCAGTATTGTCTTTGTTTTATTCTTCATGTTCTTTGTGTGATTGCATATGTGTAATGTGATCCCTTGTACTATTCTATTTGATGTATCTCTCTTCATGTACATTCCTTTATTTGTATCTACATTCTTCTCTATGTCGTAAACATTTATCTTTTCATTTGTCTTGTTTTTTTCCTTTTGGGGATGACACAAGAGTGTTAGAGACATTTAGGTCCTTCTATGTTGACCAAAAATCATTTTCTTTGGTTTTCTCTCAGGGTATGTGCAGGATCATCATGGAAAAATAGGCCCTTAAGTAGCAAAATTCAGCGGAAAATCGAGGAGTTAGGAAACTTGGCCATTAAAATTTTGAATAAGGTATCTATATTATTTCAAAAATATGTAAGAATAGAATCTGTGAAATTGAATGTAGTTTCTAAACTACTAGGTTTATTTTTAAAAAAATCTATTTGGTGAAAATTTGAAATTTCAATGTAGTAGTACTTAAATTTCCAAGGAAAAAATAAGAAGTAAGGGTGTGCAAATGGAGCCACTAACCACAAAAAATGATAATATATATTTTATAAGATTTTAGATATAGTAGAGGACTCATGTCCTGATGTGATGCATAATTTTTTGTAATTTTTTCTGTGTAAATAATTAATTATTAATTTTTCATTACAACTTTTAAAAAATATAAAAACTCATATGTTTGACCACCTTAACTTGGTCAAAACTTCATGAGTTTTTTATTTATTTTTAATCCTATAGTATGTGAAACATAGAATTTCAGATTCAAAAAATGTGATACTATTTGAGAGCTATAGATGTTTTCCAATCAACCTATCAATTAGGAACTTTAGTTGTAATTCAAATAGAAAATGAATAATAATTATATATTAAATTCAAGTAAAGCATTTATATTGGTGGAAAGTTGAGAGTCTCCTTTAAAACCCTTTTCGTTTCATCAATTTTGCGTAAAAAAAAGAGTTGTTAGCCACATACCCTACACATACCCATTATATTGCCACTTTTTGGCCCATCATGATCTTGCACATACCCCTCTATGTGTTATTCCTCTAGTTCTATGAGTATTTGGGGAATGATGAAATTTTTGAGCTCTATAAAAACATTGTAGCAAAGATATACTGACCCCAAATATGTAGATCCCTTATGTGTTTTCATTTTTGGGGAAACCCCTTCCTCTCTTTTTCATGTGTTCTCACGGTTCTCCATATTTTTGGTAGGTGGAATGATTCACCAACCATGGAAAATGAGTCCCACCTATAGGCCTAAAATTTATTTTCTCATATTTCAGCTCTCAGTAGTCAGAAATAGGTTTCAGGAAGATTTCACTAGCAACAGGATTGATTCACCCTGCATGGTGAATGAGTCCTAGTGGCCATTATTAGAAGTTTCTAAAACATTAAAAAATATTCGAGTGACATCATTCTACCTCTAGGTGCATTTTGATTCCATCCATCTCTTTTTGTTATGCATATCTTATCCATTTGATTCATTTCATCAATACGCAATGTGTTTTCAAACAACATACATTTCATTAGTTTTGCATTCATAATTAGTCAAATAGATCATCTAATTGCACTTAGATCATTCCATTTACATCACATCACATCACACAGATCCCTTCTTTGAATGAACTAGTTAGCATTTTTGGATCTAATCTCTCTCCTTTTGGGTGAAAAACCCTCTAAGAGTTAGAGAGTCCATTGGGTCCAAAAATATACGGTTCAATTGTCTACCATACTAGGAGAGCTTGTAATATGTTCATCTAAGTTTGAGGTTTGTAATTTAACTTCATCACAAGTGGGAGATCCATCAAGAGAAGGACCATTAGGATTTTCAAATAGATTTTCCCAAATGGGAGGAGCATTAGGGAAGGGCGGATCACTGGTTTCATGATTTACAATAGGGATATCTTCTAACACCACCCTATCCTCTTTACATCGAGGATGGATATTAGGAGACAAACAAGAGTGATTTTCATGACCATGGAGATTTGGTAAGGTGATGTTTAGGAATGTGTCTATTATCTTGTGTTCTTGTTGTCTAACATTGTCGAAAGGGGAATAAGGAGATGGACAATCAAGACCCTTAGGGATTGTAACTTCTTGCACCAAGATACCTTTGTCACTAATAGGAGAGGTATTGGGAGAAGAAAAAGTATGATTTTTATGATTGTCAACACTATCATCCACACCAATGGGCAATGTAAGATTAAGGATTGTACCAATGGTTTGATCAGGTTTCTTAAAGTCTTCATTGTCGTAATCAAAATTGAACTCATAAGAGGGAATGTTGTACTTATACAATCCACTATTAATGAAATCAGAGCCACATATTTTGAAATAAAACATGCTATGATGAAAATGAAATAAAGTACAATGCAATGAATTAAAAGGAAATGCAACTTTTAGTTTCAAAGTAAGCTCATTTTCTATTTACACAATACAACAATCTAAAAATGAAATGTTGTGAATGCAAAAGTGAAATTAAATAGTGCATGAAATGAGCTAATTAAAGCTAAATTTAACAAAATGAATGTTACAAAAATGAAACTAACTGATATATATAGGTTAAGGCACCAAATATAAGCTTAAAACAAAGTTCTGAGTTCTGTAAAATGCAGTTTCAAGGGTCAAAAGGGATTAATTTGCCTAAGGTGGCAAATGAGTCCCAATATGGAATTTTTTCAAAATTTTCAGAAAATTTTGAGTGATTTTTATGCTTTCTGAGTGTTATGATGCAGACCTAATTGAAATGAATTTAGATGCTAAAAATGCAAGCAAAATGCACTATTTTACGAATACAAAATTTAACATGTCTAGCATGTAAATGAATCATGCAAACCCTAATGCAAGACTAATGCAAGGATAGATCTATTATGAAAAAGTCCAAAATTAGATAAGAAAGTGTTTGAGAAGCAGGTTCACCAAAATGAACTGTAGATTTTTGGTTCCTATAGACTTCTCTAGCTCTTCTAGGGTTTTTCACCTAAAAGGAGAGAGATAGGGCCCAAAAATGCTAAGTGTTCATTCAAATTATGTTGTGTATAATGTTATTAAGGCTAAATGAGATTATCTAAGTGCAACTAAGCTAAGAAAATGAGATATTATGATTGAAAAACTTAATAAACAAGTGATGTTTGAAAACACATTATGTAATGCAAAATAACCTAAAAATGAATGGAAAAATGTAACATAAATGAATCAAATTGAAAGTGTTCACTTGAGATATGGATAAGGACTAGAAATGACTTCTAGTATACTAATGATGCTAAAATTTAGGCCTGGAGAGACTCATTCGCCATTCTGGGTGAATCAGTCCCAGTTCTGCCAAACTGTACCAAAACCCATTTCTGACAAAAGGGTATCTAAAAATGTAAAAATTCAAAAATTGACCTTTGGGTTGGACTAATTTGCAACCCATGGAGAATTAGTCCACTTTTTAATTTCTATATTTTCAAAGGTGGATTCTGAAGCTTTTAATCTGCACTTTGATGCCCTACAGCTATTTGCTTCTGAAATTCTGATTTACGAGTCTGAAAATGAGATTTTATGGATATTTTGACTTGTTGAATGAGAAGAAGACTTGAGAAACCTTGTAACTTGGTATCCAATTATTTCCAAGCTTCCAAAGGACCTAAATCTACCGACACACAAGAATAAAAGAAGAAATGTTGATTGTTAGGGCATGGGGGTTTGCCTTGGTCAAACCCCATTTATGTAATTAAACCAAAATGATGAAAGAATGGAATGAAGCATAAAATAATGGAATAGATTACCTTTATATGATGTTGATCTTAAAATTATGTAGCATAACATGTAAAATATTCCCTTGAATATCCTTAGAAGCTTTCTTAATGACTTGCAATGACAAAACCCCAAGTTACTTGACTTGAGATGAAAGATTGGTGGATGAATATGTGAATTAAGTTAATGGATGTAAAAATGAGTTAAGAGAGGTGATTTTATAGGAAATTCACCTCATTTTCCCATTAATTGGATCCCTAAGGTCGACATGGAGAAAAATTAAACTTAAAACCTATTTTTTCCTACTCAAAACCTTGAAAAATGGGTCAATTGGGACTCATTCGCCACTAATGGAAAAGGGGTCCCACCTTGATGGGACTAATTAACCACTAATGGAGAATGGGTCCCACCTAGATGGGACTAATTCACCACTGATGGCGAATGGGTCCCATAGGGGCCATTTTTGCTAGCTAGAATACTAAGAAGTAAGAAAATTAGGCTTATATGATGACTATGTTGTTTATTTGATCAAATTAAGCCTTAGGATGCACAATATGGGTTAATAGGGGCCTATTAGTGATTATGTAAATGTCAAATAGGGCTTGGGACACAAAATAAAATGTGAAAGTGTGATTAAATACACTTTACAAGTCTAAAATGAGGTCCACATAGCATAGGAAGGCACAAAAACCAATGTGAATATGCAAGACACATTACAACATTAGTTTATCATTACGTTTATTTTACAAGCCTTATAGATTGATGTAATAATTTTATTAAACACCTTTTATAATGTTGAATTAGGGAAAAATAGGTTTATTAAGTCTAGAAAAGCGTGAAAGTCCTTTACAAGACTTTAGAACACCTTTACAAGACATCATTAAAAGCATGTGGAATTTTACAGGGTTCCACATGCCTAGATGCTGGGATGAATAAAATACCTCCACAAAAGCACAGAATCAAAGGCCTCCCATTAGGAGGTCCATTATCATGGAGTATTCCCCATATCAAGCAAGGGGTACTTTTCTACAACACAATTAGGTCTTATGAGCACGAGAGCCTTGGTTGTGTGGTGCCTATAGAGTTGTCAGGAGGGATAGCTTTCATACTCGATTTGAAATGCGATTGAGAGCTTGTGGAGCCACGGCATTGCTATCGCTAAGCCAATACCTAGGGGCTCACCTAGTGGACAGTCTGAGGTTCCATTAGCCCAAAGTGAGCGCATGCATTCTTTGCATAGTGGACATCGAGTTCTACTTGTGAATGTTCTTGGAAAAATAGTAGAGATGTGTTCCACATCATGTTGGATAGTTGAAGCTTGAAGTCCCCTCCCTTTACTGCTTCTAGTCTTTGATGTTGTATGATTGAGTATCTTTTTCATTTCTACATACACATGTGTCTTGAATTTCTACTTTAGTGTGAGTTTGGCATGGGGTTATCCTTGTTGAGAAAATGTGTCTTAACCTTGCAATTACATAAGGTGTTGTTGATGCATAAGGTATTGTTCATCCAACGATGGCTAGAGGGCATGGGGGTGATCCCTCCACGAGGGGTCCAGGGGGATCATCCCCCTAGCTAGGGTCTAAGGGTAATGCACCTTATCCTAGAACTTCGAGGGGTAGCTCCCCTAAAAGAAATTTATATTTATATTTTATTATTGTAAATTTGGACCGTTCATCATTATATGCCATATCCAGATAAATTGATATTTTTATTAACTTGAGATTTTCCTAGAAGGGAAACCCATTATTTTCTGAAATTGTATTCGACTATGTATTGGGATGTATTTTGAGGGGTGATAGCGGTTGTATTACCTCTAGATCTACGAGTGGTGATACTCTGTGAGAAGCTTACTCTGCAAGTATATTGTAATCTTTGTGATTTCTAAATAATATTGGGCAGCTTTTGGAGTGTGGGGTTTTTCTCTCGAAAGGGTTTTCCCCACATAAATCATTGTGTTTTGGTATGCATGATATTTTTGTTTATTTTGTTTTAGGTTATGTAGAGGTGTTAAGAATCACGTAAAGTTTTGCATTATTCCGACTCTCAAGATTAGTGTAGGAAGTTTTCTACTACATAGTTCCTTACAAGTGGTATTAGAGGCCAGTCACCTTTGGTTTAGTTGTGGGTTGTTGGGTTTTGAACTAATCAGATTTGAGTGAGACTTGTGTAGAAGACACTTTTGTGATCTTGTTACAAGAATTTTTAGATAGCAAGTTCATCAAGGAGAATAGAGGTGGAAATTTTTTCTAGAAATAATTTTAAGATGTGGATGTTGAAGATGGAGGATTTGTTGATAGATTGAGATCCGTGGGATACTATTGATTAGAATGTTTCAAGAACCTCTGAGATCCTATCAAGCTACTCAATATGATGTTATGGACCATAAAGCCAAAGGATCTAGTAGATTATGCTTGGCGAGCTCTATTTTAATCAATAATAATGAGGAGACCTCAGCGTGAAACTATGGAAGAAGCTTGGTGGATGTATCAAGCCAAATTTATAATTGAACAATATTTTCTTAAGGAAAGAAAATGTATTGCTTGAGAATGGAAGAGATTGGGTGAGAATTACAGACCACCTAGAAGCATTCAATATGCTAGTGGCTCAGTTGGCATTAGTTGGTGTCAAAATGGATGAGGAAGAGAAATGTCAAATCTTGCTTTGTTCTTTTCCTGATTCATGGGATTCTCTTGTTATATGGCTATTGGGAGTACTTCTATTATATTGAAGACTTAAGATGTGGTGGGTTCTTTTCTTTTTGAAGACATGAAAAGGAAGGTATCCATCAGTGCCAAGGAGGCCTTGAATGTTCATGGAAGACCTAAGGAGAAAGGAAAGAAGAATAAGAAGCATGAAAAATCTAAGTCCAAGGGGTGATCTAAGTCTCCTAGAAAGTCCAAAGTTATTTATTGGAACTGAATGTTCATAAGGATTGCAAAGAAGAAAAGAAGAAAAAGAAAACAATGATTTTGGTTATGAGTCCAAGAAGGAAGATGGTGACACATTCATTGCAACTTTGGAAACACATGCAGGTAATGATGCATGGTTAATTTACTCAGGTACATATTTCCATATGAACTTTAGGGTATGTGCAGGATCATCATGGAAAAAACAAGCCCTTAAGTGGGAAAAAATTCAAAAAAATCAGAGTTAGGCAACTTGACATAAAAAATTGAATAAGTTATCTATATTATTTCTAAAATATGTAATAATAGAATCTGTAGCAAATTGAATGTAGTTTCTAAACTACTAGGTTTTATTTAAAAAAAAATCTATTTGACCCGGTGAAAATTGTAAATTTCAGCTCTTGATGGTACTTAAAGTTCAAAGGAAAAAATAAGAAGTAGGGTGTTTGCCCTGCTTCACCTAACGTTGCAATAAAGGATAATATTTTTTGTAGATTTTAGATATAAGTAGAGGATTCATGTCACGGTGTGATGCATATTTTTTATAATTTTTTACAGTAAATAATTAATTATGAATTTTTTATTACAACTTTAAAAATATAAAAATCATTATGCGACCACCTTAACTTGGTCAAAACTTTATATAAATTCATTTTTTTAATCCTATAGTATGTAAGAGCATATAATGTGATGCATATTTTAAGTTAAAAATGTTGCCGTTGAAAGCTATAGATGTTTTTCAATCAGCCTATCAACAGAGACTTTGAGTCGTGGCAATTCAAATAAAAGTCGAATAATAATTATTCAATTCAAGTAAAAGCATAATTTATATTGTTGGAAAGTTGAGAATCTCCTTTAAAACCCTTTTGTTTCATCAATTTTTTGGCAAAAAAAATTAATTATTCACATACCATACACATGCCATCATATAAATACTTTTTGACCCATCATGATCCCCTTGCTTTTATACCCTTTAATAAAGATTTGTTTTCTAAATATCTGAGTTTGATGGAAATGGAATATGAGTGGGTGATGATTCTCATTTAGAAATTGTTGAGTGAGTGAGTAAAGTTAAATCAAAACTTTCCTTATGGGGTAGAACAAGAAGATTAATGGTGTGTTGCATATCCTTGGTTTAGCAAAAAACTTGTTATCTATGAGAAAACTAATAGATGGAGGTGTGCAGGTAGTATTTTCTAATGTAGGGTGCAAGATGGTCAGAGGTGCTACGGTGATTGCTAGAGGTTTCATTTATGACACATTGTATAAGCTTGATGCATGGACCAGTGTTGAATGCAATAGTACTTCTATGAAAAGCAAGTCTGTGGAAGAAGTGAGGGTTTCACCTTCAGCAGATGGTCAAGGATTTTGGGTACCCAAGGGTGCTCTATCTTCTAAATCAAAGTTACCTATAGAGAAAACTATGTTATGGCACCAAAGACTTTGCCACATTGGAGAAAAGGGTCTAAGGACCTTGAAAAATAAAAACCTCATTGAAGGTTTGTCTGATTGTAACCTTGAATTTGAATTTTGTGAGCATTGCATTTATGGAAAACAAAACCGCATTCAATTTTATTTGAATTCTCATCATTCTTATGGTGTATTGGATCTTATTCATTATTATGTGTTTGGTCCTATAGATGTTACTTCAATTGGTAAATCCACATATTATGTTTCATTTATTGATGATTATAGTAGAAGGACATGGGTATATTTTATAAAGAGTAAATCTAAAGTTTTTAGTTGATATAAAGAATTTAAAGCAATGGTTGAGTTGTAGAATAGAAAGAAAAAAAAATGTTTGAGGACTAATAATTGCAGTGAATTTTTCCCTAATGATTTTGATAAATTCTGTAAAGACTATAGTATTCATAAACAAAAGGAAACTCCATAGTCTCCACAATAGAATGGAGTTATAGAAAGAATTAATAGGGCATTGAAGGAGAAGCCTAGGAGTATGTTGAGTGGTGTTGGTCTAGAACAAAGGTTTTGTGTTGAAGTTGTTGCTACTGCTTGTTACCTAATTAATAGGTCACCTACATCATCTCTTGTTGATAAGACGCCTATAGAGGCATGGTTGAGTCACAAGCCTTCATTAAGACATCTTAAATGTTTTGGTTGCAAGGCATATATACATGTGCCAAAGGAGAAGTGATCAAAGTTGGAGAACAAGGCTATGAAATGTGTCTTCATGGGATACAATTATGGTGTGAAAGGATGCTTCTAGATCCCTGCTAGCATGAAGGTAATACATAGTAGAAGCGTTATTTTTATTAAACTAAGCCTCTTCTATTACATTATGCCTAGAACAAAGAAATAGGAAGATGTGATTCACTTCCTTTCTACACCTAAGAAAGTTGAAACAAGGCCCATGGATAGACAAGAGTTGAGGAGGTTTAATCTAGCTCTGGAATCTTCGAAGAGGAGGAAGAACTCAAATCAACTTGTTCAGAGGTTCACAAGGCATAGAAAACCACTTGAAAGGTATTCACCCGATGATTGGAGATGTATTTTTTCTTTGAATACTAACATGGATGAATCTAGATCTATAGAAGAGGTATTAGGTATGAAATATGTAGAATCCTAAAAGATTGCTATGGATGAAGAAATGACAACTTTGAAAAAGAATGATACATGGAATATTGAACCATTGCCCCGAAGAATGAAAAGGGTATAAAAAATCCCACCATAGAAAAAAAAATAGGCCCTAAGTGGTGAAAAAAATTCAAAGTCGCGTTAGGCAACTTGACATAAAAAATTTGAATAAGTTATCTCTATTATTTCAAAAATATGTAAGAATAGAATCTATAGAAAATTGAATGTAGTTTCTAAACCACTAGGTTTATTTAAAAAAATATATCTATTTGGTGAAAATTTGAAATTTCAATGTAGTAGTACTTAAATTTCAGGGAATAAATAAGAAGTAGGTGTCTTTCTGACCACCCTAACCACAATAAAATGATAATATTTTTTTATAAGATTCTGGATATAAGTAGAGAACTCATGTCCCAATGTGATGCATATCTTTTGTAATTTTTTCCAAGTAAATAATTAATTATGAATTTTTATTATTACAACTTTTAAAAATATAAAAACTCATATGTTCCGACTACCTAACTTTGTCAAACTTCATGAAATTCATTTTTTCTTTAATCCTATAACATGAAGTATAGAATGTGATGCATGTTTTGGATTCAAAAATATGATACCGCTTTGAAAGTTATATATGTTTTTCAATCAACCTATCAATCGTGACTTTAGTCATTATTCAAATAGAAAATGAATAATAATTTTTATTAAATTCAAAGTAAAAACATAATTTATTAGTGTAAAGCAGAGAATCTCCTTTAAAAACCCTTTTTGTTTCATCAATTTTGGGTTTAAAAAAAATCATCAGCCACAGACCCTACACATACCCATCATATCACCACTTTTTGGCCCATCATGATCCTGCACATACCCAAACCCTAATCCTAACCTTAATAATAACTCCAACCCTAATACTAATTTTATCTCTAAAAATAACCCTATTCCCAATAATAAAATTATTCCCATCCTAACCTTAATTCTATGTCTAATCCTAACCCTAACCCTAATTTTGATGATAACCCTAATCCAAATTCTAATTCAATCTCTAATTGTAATCGATTCTTTAACCCTAAACATTATCCTAAACTTAACCCTAATCCTAACCCTAATAATAGCTCCAACCCTAATACCAATTTTATCTCTAAACCTAACCCTATTCCTAATAATAAAATTATTCCCAATGTAATGTTAGCCCCAACCTTAACCCTAATTTTATCTCTAACCCTAGCATGACTTTAACCATACCCTTCATCCTTATTCCATGTCTAAGCCTAACCCTAATAATAACTCCAATGCTAATACCAGTTTTATCTCTAAACCTAACCCTAACCCTATTCCCAATAATTAAATTATTCTCACCTAATTTTAACCACAACATTGACCCTAATTCTATCTCTAACCCTAACCTGACTTTAACCATACCCTTCATCCTTATTCTATGTCTAAGCCTAATCTTCTCTCAACCTAATGTTAACCCCAACCTTAACCCTAATTCTATCTCTAACCCTAACCTAACTTTAACCATACCCTTCATCCTTATTCTATGTCTAAGCCTAATCCTAATAATAACTCCAACCCTAATACCAATTTAATCTCTAAACCTAACCCTAACCCTATTCAAAATAATAAAATTATTCCCAACCTAACATTAACCCCAACTTTAACCTTAATTCTATCTCTAACCCTAACCTAACTTTAACCATACCCTTCATCCTTATTCTATGTCTAATCCTAGCCCTAACCCTAATTGTGATGATAACCCCAATGTAAATTCTAATTCTATCTCTAATTGTAATCATAACTTTAACCCTAAACATTATCCTAAACTTAACCCAAAAACTAACCCTAATAATAACTCCAACCCTAATACCAATTTTATCTCTAAACCTAACCCTAACCATGAACTTAACGTTAACGCTAACCCTAAGCGTAAACCGAACAATAATCATTTTTTCATCCATGTCCCACAACAAATGTTACTAGCATATATATATATATATATATATATATATTACACTGAGAGATATCCTTCTCGAGGCATCTATTTTATAATGAATTAGTCACATAAAAGTGTAATAGATGCCTCGAGAAGGATATCTCTCGACGTATTATATATATATATAATATTATTAATAAATAATATATATATGCTAGTTTTAATACAAAAAAAGACAAATCAAACAATTAATCATTAAAGATAACAAATATTTATAATTTCATTTTATTTTTAAATAAAATTGCAATAGAAAGAGTTGGGACATCATGCTCACAGTTAACATTATTGTATTTCCAAATCTTGACCGAGTTGTTCTGATTTTTTTTTCAAATTTCATGGTTAGATAGAAAAAAGAAAAAGAAATCCAAGCAATAACATCAACACAACTAAATAACAAAACAAACAAACAAAAAAACTTGACCGAGATAAGCTCCATGAATATATATAATGAATTAAGATACTCTTGAACCTTCTAGGAATCTAATTGACATCAAACAAAGCATAGCGAGATAATAATCTTAAATTTCATTTTGGTCTAGGTGCAACACTCAATATTATGGGATCTTAGTTCATAAGTGGATTTTAGAAAATATGGGATTTTTAGAGTGTTAAATTTTCATTTTTTATTGGAAGGATTTAAGTACATTCAACAAAATAGTCAATGTAATTCATGCTTATTATTTATCTTGTTAGTATTAATTCAAAATTAATTATAATATATTTATTTAATTAATTAGATTGTTTCTTTGGGTAAAAGGAGATGCTATGAAGGTTGTGTAAATCATATTTTGATATCATTAATATATCCAGTCTAACGATATATTTAGTTTGGGCATTGTTGATCTCTTGACATGAAACAAATGTCTTGTTGCTAAATTAATCATCTAAGTGTTGTGAGGTAATAAAACATGAAATATTTTAATGCACAATTACATCTCTAATGCCACAAGTGAAGGTTAATAGAGCCTCCTACACATGAATGATAAATTTCTCTAAACCAAGTACTTCAAACTCTTGGTACTACCTACCCTTAATGGTGCATGGAAGGTTTAGAAAGACGTAACATTATTCTTAACTTCGACAGTCTCAAATTATTATGGTAAAAGCTTCATATTAATGAACATACTCGTTTCTTCTACTTGCTTAGTTTGCAATCATTAAATAATTCTTCTATATATATATATATATATATATATAATTGTAAACAATGATATCCTTACTATATTTTATAAAAAATAATCATAAAAATAAAAATTATTCAATCTACATACTTGTAACAAAAAGCTGTTTTCAATTGTTCTTACAAATAATTATTTTGATAAAAGGGGGATAAACGGGTTTTACAGGGATCCGAAACCACAAAGTAACATTACAAGCTAAGACCAAAATAGAGGTCCGAAAGACAAAAAGGCTGCCAAAAAGATAAAAACAAGCAAGAACAGATAGCCACAAAAAGCTGCAAAAGAACCATTAAATGACCAGCAAACAGACAAAGCTGGGCCCAGCCACAACTAATCCATAGACTTCAAAAGCTCGTCAGCAACTTCTTCCAAGTCCACCATATCCTGGACCCCCTCCATGAAGATCTGAGTCATATTTGGGGTGGTCAGGGCTTTTCTTTTCATACTTGATCTGGTTCGCTTAGAGATCGCTGCTTCCTCCTCCTGGTCTTTCTCCTGATCAAGGTCGACAATTAGAGCTCTCTTCTGGGTTTTTTCCAGTCTTTCAGACATGGCTTTGATGATTAAAGAGTTATGTCTGGCAATTCTGCAGTTTTGATCAAAAAAAAATTTCATGGTTCCTTTAATTTTTTCAAGATCATTTTCAACAATGCTATCCTTTTGTGTGTTATCCTTCACAGTGGTATTCTTCTCCACTTCGAGCTGAATTAGCCCCACAAATTTGGCTTCAATTTCCCCCAACTTATTGTGGAGAGATAGATTTTTTGTTTTCAGCTCACTGATTTCATAAAATAACCATTTGGCAGAATTAAACTGGTCCATAGAACAGCTCTTAGCAGTACCCACGAAGTCAAAAGGAGTGTCACAATCAGAGTTGACCCCAAAAATAACCGACTCTGCACCTCTAGGAGGGCTATAGTTCTCCTGTTGAATATTCTAAGGGATGTGGGGGTCCTCAGGACTAACCTCAGCTACTTTAGCAGAGACAACAAGAGATTCATCAGGGCAGCAGACTAACTTATTAATCGGGGAGCTAGAGCTCGCCACTTTAGCATTAGGGTTAGTGCGGCCAGAGGCAAGAATAGAGCAGGCACCAGAAGGCTGGGGGGAATGCCAGAAGCAGAACGGGGGGGGTAGAGGAGGCGAGGGGCTCTTGACACAGCCGGGGGAAACTTTAGAATCAGATAAACTAGGCTCAATATCTTCCTCATCAAGCTCCAAAGGGGCTATAGGATTTGGAAGGGCAGGCATATTCTAAAAGTGCTCATAAATGAGCCCTAAAAGACCCATGTGAAGAATCGGATATCTTTTAGGGCTTCTACTATGGTCAGAAAAGCTATTTCTCAGGGAACAAAGCAAGAAGAAAGGGATAGAAACACGCACCTTATGCTGGAAGTGATTGAGCAGCATGAAGTGATATCCATAAACCCTAGTGAAGCGGTCGTCGAGAGTGATGTACTCAATGATAACCCTTAGCACTTTTCTCCATAAAGCTTTTATAGTGTCCGCTTCATAGTAACTGTTCGTCATCTTGACAAGTTTTTGCTTCTCCCTTTCAAACTTAGGGAACCTCAACACAGTTTCATTAGAGAATTTTTTGTCTCTAAAAAATTTATGATTTTCAATCGGAATGCCAGTCACCTCCACTATCAAAGCTTCATCAATCTAAACTTTCCTCCCAAAGAGGAGAACCTCCCCATTATTCGAATTTTTCTCAAAGAAATCAGTAATCTCCTCCTTGGGGCCATGGAGTTTCTTGATGAGTAGAAGTAAGCCACCCCTTCTTATTTTACTCTACGCTTTAGTGTTCTTAGTGTGTGACTCGAAACTGGTAGGTTCAACCCTCTTCCGTTCCTTGCCCATTTTTGAGATCTCAGTTCGAATATTGTTGCAGACGGAGAACATATTCCAGATAGTTCCTTTGCTTTGCAGGACCCATAAAGCATGCCAAAGTAAATAATTTATCTGCCAGATCCTCTCGGCCCCATTATGTTTTCTAATTTTATTATTCATGACTCGTACCTTCATCATTATTACAAGAAGCTGCCACTTTTCCATTCACTGCATCGAGCACCAATAAAGCTTGAGCGTCAGAGTGGAGGTCAATCTTTTTGTGCCATGTGAGGATTTTGTCACTCTTAACTCCCTCATTGGCAAAAAAATCCACAACAGCATTCGCCTCACGGTAAGCATGAGTTATTTTTATTCTATCGAACTTACTAAGTAGAACCTTAGCATCTTCTATCCAATTTTTAATCGACCATGCGAGCTGGGACCTACCACAAAGGCTATCAATTATATTTTTTGAATCGCCTTCAAGCCATAAATTTTTACATTTAATTTCCA
>VDFB02391142.1:0-19999 GCA_007258455.2 Sequoia sempervirens | reverse complement strand
GATTTTTGTCAAATATTGTGGTTGGAAATGCTCTGTTAGACATGTATGCAAAATGTGGAAACATACACAAGGAATTTGAACTCTTTAATGGAATGCCTCAAAGATATGTCATCTCATGGAATGCAATAATTGCAGGATATGCACACAATGGATTTTGAAAGGATGCTCTCAAAATATTTGAATTAATGAAGCACTCTGAAACATATCCTAACATTGTAAGCTTTGTGTGTATTATTTGTGCATGCAGCCATGGAGGTTTAGTGGATGAGGGTTGTACATACTTCAATCACATGAGTGAGAAGCATTGCATTACACCTATAGTTGATCATTATGTGTGCATGGTTGACCTTCTTTCCCATGTTTTCTATCTCTATGAAACTCTAAACTATATTATTAAGATGCCAGTTAAACCTATGGTGGTTGTGTGGATGTATCATAAATCAAGTTTCAGAATGTCTTCATTCACATTTTCAAAATTCTTCATGCAACAAAAATAGAGATGAAAACCTTGAATGCACTATTATGAATCTAAACTTTACATAGTAAATGGCTTGGACTTCAACCACACTTACAAGATATAATAGTTGCAAAAATTGAAAGGATGAATTGTACCCACAGGCTGGCAACCATCAAATGTCAAAACTTGTACAAACAATAAACAACTACCCAGTGTTCACTGTAGGGTCCCTAAACACTATTTCTTGAGAATTTACTAATTTCCCTATTCATTTTCTACCAAATATGTCAGCATTTTGTCTCTTAGATCAAAATGAATGATACAAAGAGTAGAAATATGATCAAGAGGAAAGTAATTCCAGTTACAAATAATAATGAAATAACCATATCTAGATCTAGATAACTATGGTTATAGCAACCAATCCATAAACAACCATGTCAATTCCCTAATGTCAAGCATGTGACTTATATTATAGGTGTAATTGATTACAACATTGTGGGTTACTTGAATATCATTAGATATTCCAAAGCTAAGACTAAAAACACCCCTATGAGAGTCGAGGGGAAACACCCCCAGCGAGGTTGAGGGGTAATACCCCTTACGGGGGTCTAGGTTCAGCGGCCCCATCAGGGTCAAGGGGCAGTGCCCCCACTGCTAGAACCAATTTAAGGTTTCCAAAACCATACAAAACTCCATGGTGCACCTCATTTTCATGATTTTCTTAGTAGCAAAAAATTGATGGGACATTGTGTTATCTTTCGCCAATATGTTCTAGTGTTGTCGATATGATTTCATCAGTCTATTAGTGAAGCTATGAGGGGAGTTCCCCCGATGTAGTAATGTTAGGCCGATAGTTGTCACTATCAGCCTAACATTACTACATTGGGGGAACTCCCCTCATAGCTCCACTGATAGACCAATGAAATCATATGCTCACTTGTTCATAGTGGCAATGTGTGTTCCTCACAATCATTGGAAAGTTCCATTAGAAATCTGGGAGTTCTAGAAACCACTCTTGACTATTCTATTAAAGAAGGATATTAATGCAATGTAGGAGCACAAGACTCTTCACCAAACTCAACTTGTTAGAAACACAACCAATTCTTGACTATCCTTGCAACTAGGACTCCACATTCTTCACAAAACCTTGTTTCAAAATCCATTTTGGATAAGCCAATGTCATAATTCCTAGCCCTTTAATACTTTACATAAAATTCAAATTTCATATATACATTGGAAAGCTTAGGTCATGAAATAAAGTTAGGTTATACCATAGCTTAAGCATGGTCCAAAAGTCACCAACAAAATTCATAGAAAAGGGCCTCAGAAATGTAAAAAATAAAAATGTAGAAAAACACCAAAAAATAGATGTTCAAAAAACTACAGAATGGTGTCCAAAGTTTCCAATTAGGTGATCTAAGATTCTTATTAGATCAATGACATCTTTCATTTCAAGTAGTTTGAACTTGCTCTAAAATATTAGAATTGTGCAAGTTTTCCATTACACTTATCTCTGCTTACACTCAAATGGAAATGGTTTTGTACACCTATGCTTAATTGACTAAGAAATTCCCCACTTTCATAGGTCCCTATAATGCTAAACCTCGTACTTTTTAACAATTCTAATCTTAAGTAAAAATAAAAAATATTTCCATCATCACTTGATTAGCATTAAAGGTTCCTATGTTCCTTATCCATTATTTTAAAGCAATCAAATAATCATTGCCTTCAAATTTTATTTCAGTGCATTGTAACTTTTTCTTTAAAAAAGAGATGGCCCTACTACAAGTTTAGAGTCAAGAGCTTCCTAAAAATATTATGTATTGATCTTTCCATAAATGTGGTCCCAGAAACGAGCAGCAACACAGAACATGCAAGAAACCAACTAAACACCTAACACCTCAAGATAGGGAAAAAACCTTGAACTTAACAAAATAGATAGAAAGATAATACCTTGTTAAGATGTCCTTTGGTTGGCCCTTCAATTGTTGATGTGATGTATTCTCCTCTTGATGGAAAAAGATGCACAAATGCTATGTAATATGGATGGGAAATGGATGAAAATGCTATGATGAATGCAATAAATGCAATTTTTTGGCTAAGTATGGTTCAAATGTAAAATTTGCAAGAGTTTGGCTATAGAATGCAAAAAGTCCCTAAATGAGAAAAAGTGGGGGTATTTATAGAGGAAGTTGAATTCTCCAGAGAATTCAATGGTTGAGATTGAGCCACCAAGTCCAATATGAAGGGCTATGGTGGGTTGATGACTCACAAGCCCTCACATATTGACATGTGGAAGGTGAAGTGGCTTAGAAATGGTGAAGTGTAAATGAGGTGGAACGAGGGTACATGATGTGGAAGAAGGAAAAGTACTTTCCAAGTACCTTGGAGGATGCGAATATTTCCTCAAAAAGGAACTTCTTGTCCCCAAGTGGGAATGAAAGTGACCTTTTAGGAATTTTAGAATTTCTCAAAAATCTCCATGGGGATTAAGAAAATAGTTGGAGAAATAAATGTGAATTAAAAATTCACATACTTGCAAGAATCTCATGGACAAGACAAGGTTCCAAAAATGGAAGCACTTGTCCACATGTGACTTGATGTGACAAGTCAAAGATTCTATTTACGAAAAGGGGGAAAGCCCTTACATGACTTGATGTGACAAGTCAAATATCACATGGGGAAGATTCCACATGTGACTTGATGTGACAAGTCAAATATCACATGGGGAAGAGAAAAATTATTTTAATATTCCTTGGAAGGATAAAAGGAATTAAAAATTCCTTGGGAGGTTGATTAGGCTAGTTAATGAAGGATTAGAGGAGGGTTATGTGGCTAAGAGAGATTAGGGGCCAACTTGCAAAAGTTGGAGGATGTGACACATCCTAATTAAGGATTAGGCATGTGCACATCTCTAATGATAGAATTAGGAGGTTGATTAAGATTAAGGAAGGGATGTGACATGTGAGGAATTAAATAAATGTCATATTTATTTAATTCATTTGATGAAAGGGGGATAAAGGGTGTAAGGTATTTAATTATTAACAAAATACCTTAGGGATTTAGATGATTTAAGGGCATTAATTAAATAATAACAATATTACTTAATTAATGCTAATGAGAGGGTAGTTAGATGAAAAAAAAGAGATTTAGTGTCTAATCTATAAAACATACATAACAGCCAAGAAGGCTTTTCCAACACCCCAAAGTCATGAAGAACTTGCCCAGCTGAATTGAATAAATCACAACACAAAAAGGATGCCCCAAAGATAACACAAGATCAACAGAGGAGTCTTGGTGGGTACTCATGCAGACAACCGAGAAGAAAACAACAAAGAAGTGTTGGTGTGAATAATTGTCTGTACCTAGTTAATTCATTCACTAGGTAATTAGGGACATATTCACATGGTTAAGTTTACTTAGGTAAAATATTATTTCTAGAAGCTTAGTTGGCTTACCTAGAACTTATCTTATCTAGCTAGGATGCATCATTTCCTAGGTGATTAGGTTGTTGGTTGCCTCATGTCATAAGATCATGACATTTTTCAACATCATATTCATTCCTATCTCTCAACCTTGCCCATATAAGCAAGACATCTCATGTACATTTGTATTCAAGCAATCAATAAATCTTGCATTGTGAAGCAAGCTTTAAGCATCTCTCAGGAAGTGGCTCTGGCCCAACTCCATCTTGGGTCATCTCACCACAGACACTGTGATCTACTCGTCTACACAAGATGAAAGGACACTCTGGCTTCTACAAGTCCCCGGGCCTCATAGATGGTGCTTCTTGATTCAGACATCTCATCATATGGCATCTTCTATGGATACTTCTTTGAGCCTTGTAATTCACCTCATATATTGATGGGTAATAATACATATATGAAGGTAAGTGGGAAGGGTTCTATTGATATGGGGGAAGGGAGCTTTAATGATGTACTTTGTGTTCCTTCCTTGTCCACTAATCTCCTTTCTATTTATCAAATTACTCATGGAGGTCAAGGTAAAACAGTTGAGTTCACTCCAGATAGGGTGTACATAAGGGACTTGGAGACTAAGGATATTGTTGCTATTGGGATGGTTGATCATGCATCTCGTGTATATTCCTTTTCACATTTTGCTTCAGAAGATGATAATGTTCCTTTGACTGCATCAGACACTCCATTGAGTGTGAACCATGATAGTGAGGGAGAAGTTTGGTCATCTACACCTTGGTATTCTAGAGGACTAAATAAGTTGAGCTCTAGTCCTCCACCTCCTACTCCTTTTTAGTCATTGTTGCTTCTATTCCAAACAGCTAATCATATAGTTTTTCAGATCTTGCTTTGTGGGATGAGTATTTGACAGGGATTTCTAACTTGTTCATAAAGTCTCATACTATAGATTTGGAGGACACACTTGAGGGGATTTCTCTCCTCTTTGATGACAGTTTCAGTACAACTATTATCCCATCTACTTTGTCTTTGGAGATTGACATTCATGAGTCTCCCCCTTCACTTGACTTGTCATGTTTCTTGGTTCAGTTTGACCATGATTCTGTTGTGGCTCATTCAAGCTTGGAGGATCTTCATCAGTTTTCAGAGGCATACATGAGCATTCACACTTCCTCCTTTCAGTTGGACATGGAGTGGCTTCATCATCAGCTTATGGATTTGTTTCTTCCTAAGGGAAGATGTGTTGCTTGTAGACATTGGGTCATCTTTTGTTTTCAAGCATTCTTCATCAGCATTGGAGCTTCTTCATCATGGGGGGGATATCTTATCTCTCTACTTCCTTCTTATGGGAGGGTATTTGATTGTATATACATGATGCATGTTGTCCTTGGGGGGTATCATTAAGTCCTCCATACATCATGTTGTCTTGCTTCTTTTGTTTTGTTTTCTCTCTTTTGGAGAGGAGTTTTGTCCCACATGGTTTTCTCCTTTTCTCTGCTTGTGAGAGATTGCATCATTTGCATTGTAAATGGGTACCTAACATGGCCTAGTAGCCAAGACCCATGGCCATAGTCATAATCTTTGCACAGTTTGCATAATAATCTTCTCCCTAAGTTGCACTTAAGGGGGGGTGTTGGTGTGAATAATTGTCTTGTACCTAGCTTATTCATTCACTAGGAAAATTAGGGGACATATTCACATGGTTAAGTTTACTTAGGTAAAAGATTCTTTCTAGAAGGCTTAGTTGGATTTTCTAGAACTTATCTTATCTAGCTAGGATGCATCATTTCCTAGGTGATTAGGTTGTTGGTTGACTCATGTCATAAGATCATGACATTTGTCAACATCATATTCATTCCTATCTCTCAACCTTGCCCATATAAGCAAGGCATCTCATGTACATTTGTAATCAAACAATCAATCAATCTTGCATTGTGAAGCAAGCTTTCTCGCCATTCTCTCTCTTGTGGAAGTGGTTTTGGTCACAACTAATCTTGGGGGTGTTTAGGAGTCACCATTAACTCCTACACGGATCAAGATATTCTTCTATGTTTACTAAATATCAAATCACACCATGATAAGGATGGATCAAGGTGACTATGAAAAGTTATGATAGGGTTCCCTAAATGATAAAAAAGCCAAAAGTATCTAAAGATCACAATCAATTTCAAATGTCCTTTTCCATAGGATCAAGGGGGTGGATGGGATTGATGAGGTCTATTAGGAAGGATGCGTCCTATTGAGACCAATGATGGATACTAAACTAAATGATTGATATGACGTGGGATACTCAAAACTAATTGGATTTGATGATACAAGTGGATCTCATTTGTGAAGAACCAACTAGATAAGGGGATAGATTGATGAAACGACACAAGAGATGAGACACAAGACAAAAGACTGACACACCCTAAAGACTTAGGGGTTTAGGGGCTGGTCAAAGATTAGCCTTGCCTACGTGAAAGTGCAGAGCCCTCATAGTTTGATAAAAGGCTAACGACTAACCATGGATACAAATGGAAAGAGGATGATGGAGACCTTGATGTATGATAAAGATGGGATGGAAAAAAGGAGAAAAGAAGACAATGAATACCAATGATAGATGATAAAGGATCCCCAAGGGAAAATCAAATGATCAACCTTGCCTATGTGAAAGTGCAGGGGCAATTTAGTTCAATAAACGATCAAAGAAAAATGATGGATAAATGATGATGAGATAACCATGATAAGAAGATAAAAATATGGGACCGATACGATGAGTTAGGATAGACATGTTGGATTGGATAGGATGATGGTGACAAAACAAAGCTCATGGATGGGATAGTTATCAAAATCATCAAAAGATGAATTGGGAGGATGATATGATGGAGAGATGAGGGTGAAAAGTAAGAGGAGACTGAAAAAGTGTGCAAAATAAGTAGGAGTGATGATGATGAGATAGATGGAATTGGGTTGCATGGGGAGTAGCCTATAGCTAGATACTAATGAAAAGGGATAATAAGATGGGATGAGGATAAGCAGACATAGATGGGGAGATGAAAAGGATGTTGGGATAGATGGATAGGAAGATAAGGATTGGGAGATGGAAGGGATTGTTGGGATAGATAGGAAGATAAGGATTGTGATATGGGAGGGGTTGCTTGGATGGATAGGAAGATGAAGATGGGAAGATGGAGGGGATGGATGAATGATTTCTCCAAGGACTTATGTCACAAAGGGAGATAAGTGCCCCCACTCTAGATATGTTGTGTCATGAGGGAGGAGGACACAAGACAAGTGGATGGAAAGATAAAGGAGAAAACTAGAGGAGGATAGGATGGGTGACTAAGGAATATGATAGAGCATGGATGAAGGGAATGTATACTAAGAGTTGTCCAAACCATGCATAGATAGGTGCTCCTAGTTTGATCAAGATCACAAGAAGGATGGAGGGATTGGAGATAATTGGGATAAAATGGTATGATGTGTAAGATAGGTTAGATGGGGGAGATGTGTGCATAGCAGGAAGCACAAAAAGAAGCATAACAAGAAGCATTAGCAGATGGAGATGATTCATATCAGGAAGCTACCCCCAAGTGTGGAAAAGGACAGATGGGGTTTATGCATGATGCCTATTTGCTAGGTTTTCATCATGGTACTTGTCCAAGGCGCTTGTTTGCCAATTTTTCACCATTGGAAGAATTATTTCTCTTTTTGTATTTTTATTTTTCTTTTCTTTTTTTACTTTTTGAATTTTTGGATTTTTTTAAAAATTTGGACTTTCTTTGAATTTTTCTATTACAATGTGGAGGAGATGGATAAGGATAGGGAGGTAGATGGGTGGATGTGGAAGACATGCGATAAAAATATGGATGAAGGACTCAAGTATCAAGTTCCATATGAGGTATTAAGAGCCCATGTTTGAAGTGACTATTGGGTGTTGGTACAACCTTTTTAGGATAAGTGGATTATGCAAGAGAATGAATTAGAGAGATTTGATGGAGAAGATATGTGGGATAATGGATGGGATGCTGGAAAAGGTATGGATAGAATGATGGGGTAGGCTTGTGATGGTTGGTGAGTTGAGGACCAACATTGCACATGTGGTGGTCTATGTGAAAGGATAGGAGGATTAGTGGATTGAGAATGTGGGGATAATGGAGGAGATGGGATAGTGAATTTTTGGACATAAGGACCCAAAAAAAATGTAGGAGATGGAGAATGTGTATGATTGGATTTTTGATTAACAACTTTGGATGTTGTTATGGATGCTTCATTTAAAGGAATGGCATCTTTTTTCTTTGGGATTCACATGGTTTTGATTTTTTCTTTGGTGGGCCTTTTTGGCCTATGGATTTGATTTGGATTGTCTTCAACATGTCATTTTAGGACATGAGTGATAGGGACAGGGTTGGATGGAAACTCTCACCATTCCATGCTCTGAGTCCTTGCCTTGAGAACTCCTAAGGGATCTTTTTCACCCTGACCTATAAGTCCTATCCCTGATAATAGAACCCCTAGTCTTATTGGCCAACCCTGCTATCATTTACAATGCCTTTTAAACCAAGCATTTCTGGTGCTCTTCATGCGCAATTCCTAGCCCTTCTTAATACTCTTAAAGACTAGCTCAACTCCAAATAATATCAAATCTTACGGCAGGTGAAAATATTCCATGGCTTCAAAAACATCCGACTAAGCCCTTTGATCAACATCCATTCATAAGTTCTCCATCGCCAAGAAAATGCTTTTCTTGGGTTTGAAAGGCTAGTGGCCTTGAGCCCCAATTACGCCCTAAAACAAAAATTCTTTTTCCTTCTAAAACCCACCAAGTAACCGGTAGTTCTTTGATTAGGAAATGTGTTTCAAATGTCCTTTCACCTCCAAGATTCTTATGGTTTCCTTCAAGATCGCCAGCCGTGATGGAGTCCAAATTTCCACCAAATTGGTCAAGAAAGCAGGCTCTTTAGCTTTCTCAAGCTGATTTTAAGACCTGGCCGAAAAGTTATCTCATTCAAATGGATTGTTAAGGACTCTTCCTTGTCACCATGCAAAGCCAAGAAACTCCCTAAATATTCCAAAATAATTTTAAAAACTTCTTACTCCTCGGCAAATTATTCATGCCGCCCCTCTAGCCTTTCCTAGCTCCGCTCTCACCGCCTCTTCTAGGTGCAAGGCCTTCTCTTGAACCCCCTCGCAGAACTAAAAACCAACTCCTACTATATTTACAAGCATGGAGGTAGGGAAAATTTCTACTCAAAATTCCGTACAAATTGTACAGTGGGAAGGTGCTCTAAGATTCCATCTTTCCAACACTACTTGATTCAGGCCAGAAAACACATAATACTAAAGTATTTACAAATGCAAGTTAAAAACACACTACAAAATCAAAAGAAAGGCTTCCAAAAATTGTATAAGCTTCACTCTACATACTACACACAGTAAAATGACAGAATCACGCCATTAAAGATCAGTTTCAACACAAAAATATAGGAAAACTGCCTTTTCAACATTGTTTTCTTTAATTTCTGAAAACACAGTCCATACAAAAACTTTTCCAACCCTACACAAAGGTCAAGGCCACATTTAAATATGTATCCCAAACAGTTTAGCTTCTTGGGTCGAGGCTTAGATGACCTAAAAATGCATTTTTTGTAAAACCCAATGTGTTTTCAAGCATTTAGGCAATTTTTACAATTTAGCCAAAATGAAGAGTTTAAACTACATAACTCTTATGAACCTCCTTCCAACTAATAAAAACCATCCCTGGGTCACCACTAATGGTCTACATGACCTTATGAGAAAACCCAATCCAAAAACATCCAGATCAACCAAATGCCAAAAAGGCACAACAAAACAAAACTCACTTCTAAAAGCTCCTAATTACCTAGGTGCTCCTGCACCATTCTCCCCCTCTCAGCTCAAACATGAAAGATTGGAAGGAGAGAGTAAGGACAATTCAATGCCCTGCTTCTTAAAATCAGCTTCATCCACCCAAGTGGCCTCAGATTCAGGCTTGGTCTTCCACTTAATGAGGTGTTACATGTACACCTTGTGTCTTGTGGTCTTCTTCACCCTTGACTCTAATATCTTCTCTACCTGAGGCTTGTCCTGAGTAGGTATGGACAGGTTGCTAATGTCCTTGAAGATTTCCTTGTTTTTCTGGTCCACATCATTGACTGATCCCTTGTACTTGATTAAATCAGCAACATTGAAAACTGGAGAGATGCCCAAATCTGATGGTAATTCCACCTTATATGCATTCTTGCCATATTTGGCTAACACCTTGCATGGACCCACTCTTTTCATCTGTAACTTGGTTTCCATGCCCTTCTGCAATATAGATTTATTGAGGTGGACCATAACATAGTCCCCAACTGCAAATTGCACATCTCTCTTTGACAAATCAACTTTTTCCTTCAACTTTTGGGTTGCTGCTGTAATTGTTTGCTTGACCTGCTCATGGATCTCTTTCATTGTCTAAGTGAAGTCTTCTACATGTCCACTCCTATTCTCCTGAGATCCAAGGTCTCTAAGTTCACAAATTCCTCTTGGGTGCATCCCATACACAACCTCAAAAGGACTTTTTCCTGTAGTTCTATTGACACTGTCATTGTAGGCATATTCAGCTTGAGAAATCACCATATCCCATGTATGTCGATATTCCTTTGTTAGACACCTTAAAAGATTACCTAACACTCTGTTAACCACCTTTGTTTGTCCATCGGTCTAGGGATGGTATGCTGATCCAAATGACAGATTGGTACCCAATCTGCTCCATAAAGTCTTCCAAAAATGGCTCATGAATTTCACATCCCTGTCTGATACAATGCTCAATGGCAATCCATGGATTCTTACAACTTCCCTGAAGAAGAGATGGGCTATGTAACTTGCATCATGTGTATTCTTGCAAGGGATAAAGTGACTCATCTTGCTAAATTTTTCCACAACTACATAAATATCGGCTAAACCCTACTTTTAGTCTTAGGGAGCCCCACAATAAAAATCCATACTAACACACTCTCATGGTCTATTGGGAATGGGTAAGGCTGATATAAACCTCGTGATTGCTGCCCCTTTGGCTTTCATGCAAAACTACACACTACTCCACATATTTCTAACATCTCTTGCCAACTTAGGCAAATAATAGAAACTCTTTTATCGCTCTTAAAAGTTTTATTTATTCAAAATTCCCACTAAGATTGCCATTATGTTTCTCTTGGATCAGATTTTCTCTCATTGATCCTCTTGGGACACATAATAGATTTCCCTTGAATAACAACCCATTTTGCAATGTATACTCAGCATATTGACTGTGAAAATGATTTGAAAAGTCTGAACATACCTTGTAGGCTTTGGAAAAGTCTTCGTCATCACCATAGATATCCTTAAAACTTTCCAATCCTATGTTTTTCAGCTGTATCTCTTGGACTGTCAACATCCTCCTGCTTAATGCATCTACCACTTTGTTTTGTTGTCTCTTCTTATGCTTAATGGTAAATGTGAAAGCTTGAATGTACTCCATCCATTTCAAGTGCCTATTGCTTAACTTCTCTTGGGTATTGATGTAACTAAGTGCCTGGTTATCCGTGAAAACCACAAACTCTTTGGGTAACAAATAATGCCTCTACTTCCTAAGGGATCAAGACTAAAGCAT
Organism: Sequoia sempervirens; assembly: GCA_007258455.2. Taxonomy (NCBI): domain Eukaryota; kingdom Viridiplantae; phylum Streptophyta; class Pinopsida; order Cupressales; family Cupressaceae; genus Sequoia; species Sequoia sempervirens. The sequence continues at coordinate 8,475 of VDFB02391142.1, read as the reverse complement.
ATAATTCTAAATCATAGGTAGAGTAATCTTTTGCTTGGCTTCATTGAAATTTTCACTTCAAAAATGCCATAGGCCTACCTTCTTGACTGAGTACTCCTCCTACTGCTACTCCACTTGCATCACACTCAACTATGAACAACTTATCAAAACTAGGCAATAACAAAATTGGTTGAGTTGCCACTTCTTGTTTTAGCTTTTCAAACCCTCTATCAGCCTCTTGAGTCCATTTAAGCTTCTCTTTGTTTTTAGACCACCTTTAATAGTATCTAGAATTGGTGCACATATACCACTAAAATTCCTTATGAATTTCCTATAAAACTGAGCCAAACCATGAAAGCTCCTTACCTCTATTGTTGTGGTTGGTGTAGGCCAGTTTAGGATGGCTTCCACCTTGCTTGGATCCATCTTCAACATTCCTTGGGATACTACAAAGCCTAGATACACAAGTTCTTGCTTGAAGAACTCACACTTCTCAAGGTTAATTGCCAATTGCTCTTCTTGCAACCTTTTAAGAACCATCTCCACATGCTTCAAATGTTCTTCTACTGTCTCACTGAAAATTAGTATGTCATCAAGATAGACTACTACAAAGATCCCTGTGAAATCCTTAAGCACCTCATTCATTAGTCTCATGAACGTGCTAGGGGCATTTGAGAAGCCAAATGGCATCACTTTCCACTCATATAATCCATCATTTGTCTTAAAAGTTGTCTTCCATTCATCACCCTCCTTGATTCTGATTTGATGATACCCGCTCTTAAGATCCAACTTGGTGAAGAATTTTGCACCTCCAAGACAATCCATCAAGTCTTCAATTCTAGGAATAGGAAACCTATACCTAATTGTGATTCTATTAATTGCTCTAGAATTAGTGCATAATCTCCACTTACCACCTTTTTTTGTTGCCAAAACCACTAGGACTGCACATGGACTAATACTCTTTTGAATCAGCCCTTGACCCAACAATTCTTCCACTTGCCTTGCCACCTCTTGGTTCTACTCAAGAGTGAGTTTGTATGCTGCTTTGTTAGGAAATGAGGCTCCAGGTATGAAGTCAATTTGATGACTTATTGCTCTCCTTGGAGGTAGGGTTGCAGGTGTACCATCATTGACAATTTTCTTGTACTTTTCTAGCAGCCTTTGAACTGTTTCAGGTATGACTATCTTCTCAGCCTTTTCTTCCTCTTTTGACTACATTAGGACCACATATCCTTCATTCCCTTGGTGTAGGTCCTTAAGGAACTCCTTGCCACTGCTTAACATGATGTTAGGAACCTTTGACTGCCCCTCATCTTCTTCTAATAATTACTGCAACTTGAAAGCTCTTCCATCCTTCTTGAATTCAATGGTGTTCTCCTTCCCATGATATATAGCACCTCTGTCATATTTCCATGGCCTACCAAGTAGAATATGGCATGCATCCATGGGTAGTAATACATCACAAACTAGCTTCGTTTCTTATATCCCTCCAATTGAAAATTCCACTCACACCGCCATTCACTCAGGAACACTCTGCCCTTTGTTCAACCATGTGACTTTTATATGGTTAGTGGGGCCAGCTCTCCACTTCAACTTTTACTGCTAGCCCCCGGGAGATGATATTATCATAGAACTAGAATCTACAATGACCTTGCATACCTTTCCAATATCTTGCACCTTGCTCTAAACAAATCTCTCCTTTGCTTGGGTTCTTCTTTGACTGGTTGTCTGATCAAAACCCTATTAAACATCATATTTTCTCCTACTTCTAATTCTATATGACTGATCTTAGATGCCTTAGGACTCATGATGTCCTCTTGTGCATAAGCCGCTCTTTTCTCATTGATAGAAGATGATGCTTTCTCCAGGAACCTATAAGCAGGATGACCTAGCTAGCTGCAATGATAACACTTCATGTTTGCAAAGTAAGAATTAATCCTACTTGCTCCTCTTCCTCTGGTTGAACCTCCTTGAGGTCCTCTTCCTCTATTAAATCCTCCTCTTGAAGATGTTTCACCTCCATGCTCAGTAAGCTTAGATTCTCCTTGGTTCCTTTGATCATTACCTCTTCCTTGGTAACCACCACGTTGTCCTCTTTGATCTCTGCCTTTGCCTCTACCTTTAGAAGTCTGATCATACTTTCTTTTGTTCCTTTCCTCAATCTTTATAGCTAGCTGAGAACATTGGTGGACTGTCTTGGGACTTAGTAAAGCCATCTCTTCCTGAATGTTCCACTTCAAACCATTAAGGTACCTAGCCACTTTTAGGCTCTCATCCTCTGTCACATTTGATCTCAAGCAAAGCTTCTGAAACTCTTCAGTATAGGTGTTGACATCTTGATCTTTCTGCCTTAGACTTTGCCTCTTCTTGTGAAGTTGGATCTCATAATCGTCTGGCATATATGCTTCCTTTACCTTAGCAACCATTCCTTTCCAAGTTGATATGGGCTGCTTGCCTTCTTTCTCCCTCTCAGTCTGAACAAATTTCCATCATGTCAAAGTTGATCCTCTCAATCTTGACTTAGCAACCTTCACCTTCTGAGCTTCCGTGACTCCATCACACTCAAAGTGATTCTCCATGCCTTCTATCCAGTCCATGACTAGGTCAGGTTCCATCTTTCCACTAAATAGTGGTATACCTTCAAGTTATTTTCCACTCAAAGCTTTTAATGCCTTTAAGAAAGGATCCTCCTTCAAAACAGGGTCAGGTTCAGGGGTCTTATCTCCTCCTCTCCGCAACCTCTTTCTTCTTTTGGAATTCTTCCCTCTAACTATGCACTCCTTACTGCTGTCTCAAGTTGTGCTATTCTTTCCCTCAACTACTTGTTGTCTTCTTCTTGCTCTTCAACCATCTTGGCCAGTTCTGCATTGGTCACCATGGTGGAAGAATCACTTGACTCAATGTCTGACATGCAAGATTTCTTTCCCAAATATTTCACTCCTCTGATACCAATCTGATAGGGACAAGGTTGGATGGAAACTCTCACCGTTCCATGCTTTGAGTCCTTACCTTGAGAACTCCTAAGGGGTCTTTTTGACCCTGACCTATAAGCCCTATTCCTAATAACAAAACTCCTGGTCTTACTAGCCAACCCTGCTATCAATTACAATGCCTTAACCAAGCATTTCTTGGTGCTCTTCCTCTCATGTAATTCCTAGCCCTTAATACTCTTAAAGACTAGCTCAACTCCAAATACTCCCAAATCTTGTTGCAGGGGTGTGAAAAGCTTCCATGGCTTCAAAATCATCTGACTAAGGCTCCTGATCAACCTCCATTCACAAGTTCTCCGTCGCTTTCAAGAAAATGCTTTCTTGGGTTTGAAAGGCTAGTAGCCTTAAGCCCCAATTAGGTCTCTAAAACAGGGGAAAAATGATTTTTCCTTCTAAACCCACCAAGTAACCTGGTTCTTTGCTTAGGAAATGTGTTTCACATGTCCTCACCTCCAAGATTCTTATGGTTTCAAGACTGCTCAGGCCATATGGTGTCCAGTCACCAAATTGGTCAAGAAACTAGGGTTTCCTTAGCTTTCTCAGGCTGATTCAAGACTGTCAGAAAGTTATTCATTCAAATGGATTGTTAAAGACTCTTCCTTGTCACCATGCAGAGCCAAGACACTCCCCTAAATCTTCCAAAAATAATTTCTTAAAAAACTTCACTCCCCTACAAATTATTCATGTTGTCCTCTAGCCTTTCCTAGCCGGGCTCTCACTGTCTCACCTAGGGTAAGGCCTTTCTCTTGACCCCTACAACCAAAAAAAAACTAACTCCTACCATATTTACAAGCATGGAGGTAGGGCACATTTCCCAAAAGGCTGTACAAATTGTATGGTGGGAAGGTGCTCTAAGCATCCATCTTTCCAACACTGCTTGATTTAGGGCATAAAACACAGAATACTAAAGTATTTACAAATGCAAGTTAAAAACACACTACAAAATCAAAATAAAGGCTTCCAAAAATTGTATAAGCCTCACTCTACATACTACACACAGTAAAATGACAAAATCACGCCATTAAAGATCAGTTTCAACACAAAAATACAGGAAAACTGCCTTTTCAATGTTGTTTTCTTCAATTTCTGAAAAACACAGTCCATACAAAAAAATTTCCAACCCTACACAAAGGTCGAGGCCACCTTTAAATATGTCTCCCAAATAGTTTAGCTTCTTGGGTCAAGGCTTAGATGACCTAAAAATGCATTTTTGTAAAACCCAATGTGTTTTCAAGCATTTAGGCAATTTTTACAATTTAGCCAAAATGAAGAGTTTAAACTACATAACTCTTATGAACCTCCTTCCAACTAATCAAAACCATCTGTGGGTCACCACTAATACTCTACATGACCTTATGAGAAAACCCAATCCAAAAACATCTAGATCAACCAAATGCCAAAAAGGCACAACAAAACAAAACTCACTTCTAAAAGCTCCTGATTACCTAGGTGCTCCCCGCACTACTCGAGATTTAGATTCATGTGGATATTTATATTTATGTATTTTCACATTAACATCCAAATTTATTTTAGTAGCAATGGGATGGGTATGATGAGATGGATGATGTGGAGCGATGGAGGTAGGATTGTGGGGATTATGTGTAGATGGAGGATGTGTATGTTTGTGCCTTTTTTGATCCTGATTAGGGGACATGAGAGTGGGATGTTTATGATGGGTGATGTGGATGGGTGTTGGATGGATGAAAGGATGAATAGGATGAGATGGAGGGGGTTATTTTGGGATATAAGGGCCCAAAATGGACTTAGTAGCTCAGGGATGCATGATGGTAGATGGAGGGACATAAGGACCCAAAATAGATGGAGTAGATGAAGGAGGAATATGGATGGTTGTTTTGAGGTAGTACAATGGAGGAGGGTGGATGGCAGAAAATGATTTTGTGGATGAATAAGAAGAGCCTATATTCTATTTGGAAGAGGCTCGTTGAGGACGTCTAGAGGTTGTACCAAAATTTTTGGATTGTGAGTCTTGAGAAGTATAACCAAGACCACATGTATAATCATACTCTTTGACTTGGATGGGATCTAGAATACCTTGCTCATGAAGGCCTAAAGCTTTTCCTTGGTAATTCACGTTCTTAATAATTTTATCCATGATAGGGATTTTGTTATTCTAAAAGAATGATGTGATTCCATTATTAGGCGGAGGATGATGGGTGGTATATATGCTATGTTTTTTCTTCTGTAAGGAGACCACCATGGAATAATGTGAGAGTACCATTAGGATATAAAATTGGTGTGGGGATAGTAGGTCTAGGTGATGGTGGAGGCTCATGTGATGGAGATGAGGGGGTATCAGCTTCTTGATTAAGATAGGGAATTGGTAAGGGATCAAGAGAGGGATTGGGCGACATGGTAGGATCTGGATTTGTGGTAGCAAGTGATAAGAGCTCATGCAATGGAGATGGAGATAAGGGATTATGAGATGGAATTATTGGATCTTGAGTGATAATTGGATTATGGGATGGAATGGATGGTGGACTATGATCTTGAGGTGGATTAGAGGGTGATAAGGGATTATGAGATGGAGGGAGTGGATCTGTAGTGACAAGGGGAGCATGAGGTGGAATGGATGAGTTAGTAGGATCTTGGGATGGAGAAGGGGATATGCTAGCATGTTCTAGATTAGGCTCTTGGCAAGCTTCATCATGTGTGAGAGGCATGATAATGGAGTCTTGGAGGGACTCTTCAAGTGGGGAAGATGGAAGGATAGAGGATTCATGAAGTTCAAGGGAAGGGATATCAGTGATACTGGGAGTGGGAGAAGTGGATTGGATTTGGGTGTCTTTGATGGATTGTATGGATCTAGGAGTAGGGGGAGTGGATTGGATTTGGTTATCATTGAGGAGTTTGATGGCTTCCGACATAGGAGATGGGGGTTTGATGGATTCAATGATGGTTTCAATGATGTCAACGGTTTGAGTGGTGCTAGGAATGATAATATCAAGGATAGGTGTTGGATGGAGAAGGGTTTCATCACTAATGACCGTAGAGGATGGATTGGGAAGGCATGGTTCCATGACTTCAAGTGGTGGAGTTGGGGATGTCTTCTTTGTTATAAGTCCTTGGAGAACTTTTGGAGTGATAAAATTGCATACTCTAGGTTGAGATGGCATGATAGGAGTAGATGGGGGATTAGGGATTGGTGGAGGACGAGGATTATGAATTGGTGGACTAGGTTTTGATGGAGGAATGGGATTGGATGTATTACTAGGAGAAGATTGAAAATTAGGATGAGATGGGGGATTAAGGTAAGGATATTGGTATGGTGAATTAGGATAGGGGATATGGACTATGGATTGGGACAAGAGTATACAGCTAGTGGATTGTAGTAAGGGTATTGGGATGGAGGATTAGGATGGGAAGATTGAGATGGTGGATTAAGATAGGAAGACATGGATGGTGGATTAGGATAGGGAGATGTGGATGGTGGATTAGGATAGGGAGATGTGGATGTTGGATTAGGGTAAGTTGATGGGGGTGTAGGGTTAAGATAAAAAGGTGTGGACGTCAGAGAATGGTGGGTATATGTAGATGAAGGATTGAGATAGGAGGATGTGGATGAGGGATTAAGATAGGGGTATTGTGATGGTGGATTAGGATAGGAAGACATGGATGTTGAATTAGGAGATGATGCAAGTGAAGGATGATGGGGATCTAGGTGAGGAAGATAATGGATATCCCTTGTCAAAGGTAGCATAAGGAGCGTGATTAGGCATGGATGAAGACGTAATGGGATAGCTCAAAGAGGTGATTGGATTTTAGAAAGCGGGTGGAGGAAGCTTACTAGCGATGATAGCATCAAGGGGATCTATGTTGTATACTTCTGGATCAACAAGAATCTCGTTATCGTCATCAACATAATTAGGGTTTCCCTTGACTACTATTGATGGAGGATAAGGATTCATGATGATGAAAAGATAAATAGGATGGATCAAAGATTTTAGATGGAAATGAACTTAAACTCAAGTCGAGATTTAGGTCAAGCTCAAATCAAGATTGGATTAAAGCTCAGATTAGGATGATTGAATGATGCGATGGGATTGATTCTAATGATTGGATTAGATTATCAAAGGATGATTACGACATCGAATCTACCTCAATATGGAAGCAAATCTATTGGGTAAAAGGTGATTGGATAAGGATGTGATTGGATTGGATTGGATTGGATAAGATTGATCAATGATTGATAAGATCAAATGATGGATCAGATAGGATGACGAAAGGGACTCGAAAACCCTATTCAAAGATTACCCTAAATGACTTAGGATGTTGATTGATCATATTAAAGGATAAATGGATGATTGCGGCACTGAATCCACCTCGAGATTGAAAGTGGATTGATTGGGATGAAAATGATGATTAACTTAGGATGAATGACAATACTAAGTAGATGTTGATGATGATGATCAATTCAAACACTTAGGTCTATTTGGATAATAACTTGAAACAAAGTTCAGGGGATTTAGATGGGGAAGATGATGATCTGATTGGGGAAATGAATGCTAGAAATGGATGAAAGACTACTCAGAATGAGAGGAGGTTCATAATGGATGAAAGATTACTTGAAATGAGTAAACAAATGATCAAGAGGGATGAATGACTATTTGAAATGAGTAAATGACTGCTCACAACAAATGAATGATTCTCAAAACAAGAAGATGAAGGTTCAAAATGAATGAATGTTTACTCAGAATGAGTGAACGGATTATTGGAATGGATGAATGACTCTTGGAATGGAGAGACAAAGGCTCAGAATAGATGAAAAAGTACTCAGAATGAGTGAACGAGTGTTTGAAACGGATGAACGAGTGCTTAGAATGAGAAAACAATTAATTGAAATGCTAAACGAGAGTTTAAAATGATAGAAGAAGATTCAAAATGGATGAACGTTTACTCAGAATGGGTAAAGGGATGACTAAATGGAGCTTGGAATGAGTAAACAATTGATTGGAATGGATGAATGAGAGCTCAAAATGATAGAAGAAGGTTCAAAATGGATGAACATTTACTTAGAATGAGTAAATGAATGATTGAAAAGGGAGAATGAGAGTTTAGAATGGATGAATAAAAGCTTGAAACAAGTAAATGATTGATCAGAATGGATGAATAGATGCTCGGATTGGGAGAAAATATTGGCTATGTAAGAAGCAAATTCATTCAAATTTATGGGGGGCTCACTCAACAAGGTGGTAATAGGAAAGAACGACTAAGAACGACCAAAAACAACAAAGAATGACTGACAAAACGACTGAAAAAGCAAGTGAAAATGCCTATTTTAGAGTCTGGGAGGCCTATCCAAGGGTAAATCCACCCCTTCAAGGTCAATTCTTCCCCTACTAGGGTAGGTCCGCCCCTCCAAAGAACAAGTGAAAATGACAAAAAATGATGAAAAACAATAGACAAAACAACCGAAAAAGTAAGTAAAAATGCTCGTTTTAGGGTCTGGGAAGCCTATCCAAGGGAAATTCCAACCCTCCAAGGTCAA